>JARBJD010000494.1:0-41238 GCA_033064195.1 Blattamonas nauphoetae
CCCCATCGCCACCAAACACTCCGCTTCGCTCCTTCAGCTTCCCTATCGCCACCAAACACTCCCTTCATCCCTATCGCCACCAAACACTCCGCTTCGCTCCCCATCGCCACCAAACACTCACTTCGCTCCCCATCGCCACCAAACACTCCGCTTCACTCCCTCATCGCCACCAAACATTCCGCTTCGCTCCCCATCGCCACCAAACACTCCGCTTCGCTCCCCATCGCCACCAAACACTCCATTTCGCTCCTCATCGCCACCAACCACTCCAGTTCGCTCCCCATCGCCACCAAATACTCCACTTCGCTCCCCATCGCCACCAAACACTCCGCTTCGCTCCCTATCGCCACCAAACATTCCATTTCGCTCCTCATCGCCACCAAACACTCCAGTTCGCTCTCTATCGCCACCAAACACTCCGCTTCGCTCCTCATCGCCACCAAACACTCCATTTCGCTCCTCATCGCCACCAAACACTCCATTTCGCTCCCCATCGCCACCACACACTCCACTCACCTCTACTTGCCTCCCTCGTCTTCTGCACTTCTCCCCTCCCCTCTCTAATCCTCCACTCACCTCCCTCGCCCTCCACTCACCTCCCTCGTCCTCCACTCACCTCCTTCCGATAGACTCCCTTTTTCCTTCTGCGACATCCAAACTCACCTCCTCGAGCCTCCGCCTCCCTCCACTCTTTCTCTCATCAGCACTTTCCATCTTAATTGTGTCTTCCATGAATCTTGTTGTTTTCAACTCACAATTAACACTTTCTTGAGAAAACAAACTAAAGAAAAATCACTTGTTTGAGATAATACACCACCAAAAGTGAATAAAACTGAAATCATTCATCCAAGCTTCAAAATCGTGCGAAGAGAGGGAAAACAGAAGAGAGAGAGAATGAGAGAAGAGGTAATATGGTGGTGAAGGAGACATTCGCCCGGAACACCACATCCAGTGCAGTGAGGAAGATGGTAGACCGTACATAGTCCACCAAATGACGATCAACCCATATTGTTTTGTAATCCACCTCCAATTTGTCTACTGGTATGAATAGATCGAAAAAAACACATGTAATCAGTTCATGGAGGTGAGAAAGAGCTATTTGAGATTTAACAGCAAATTTGAAAAAAAGAATGCGGAGAGGAGGTTTTGAAGGGGTGATCTCGAACTTTTCTATGATGTCAAAAATATTGACCCACGTGAACAAAATTTGGATCTTCATCTTTGTTCGAGAAACTTCGTGATTCATCGATAATATTGTATGCGTTGGTACACCACTTTGTTTTCCTTTGATTTGATTCTCATTTCACCTTTTACACTTCACTACTCTTCGATTTGTGCTCTTCATTTTTTCTAAAACACACTCGTGTACCAAGAAAACGCGATCTGAAGTGATCGTCCAGATCAGGTACACCACTTCACCTTATCGTTTCATTTCACAACTATTTGATTTCAATTCTCTTTTTTTATCAAAACAAGGTAGAACACAGAACTAAAAATGTTTGATCGTCAAGATAAAAATGAACTGTAAGATCTGGTACATGAATGTGTTTTATCACTTCAAACCTTGTTTCACTTCACAATTTTGATCTCTTTATTGACATTTTTGCTCTAATCTTTCATAAAACAAAGTGGTGTACCAACGAGACTCAATCTGAAATGATCGGAGAGATCTGGTACATGAATGTGTTTTATCGTTTAGTTTTCACTTCACTCACTCTTAATTCCTCTTGTTTTGTGAAATTTTGTTGAACGCGTTCATAAAGTGAAGTGATGTACCAACGAAGTGTGAAAAACAATGATTGGAGAGATCTGGTACGTCACTTCACTTTATCGTTTGTAACTTTGTTTCACTTCACAATTTTACTCAAATTAGAAACATTTTTGTCAAACCCGTTCATAAGGTGAAGTGGTGTACCAACGGAACGCGAAGAATCAAGATCGTGCAGATCTGGTACGTCACTTCACCTTATCGTTTCATTCTCACTTCATTTACATTTTAGTACTCTAATTTTGTGAAATTTAGATGAAGACGTTCATCAAACTCAATACTTTCCCACAATTTTCACTTCTTCCATTTCACCATTCACTATCATACTTGCTCACTTCATTGTACCTTGTTTCACTCTCTTTTGGTCTAATTAGGTGAAAAAAAGGATGAAAAATGCAGTATCGTGATGTGCTAAAGTGGACCAAACGGTCGTAAAAACGGTCGTGAAATGGGCATAATGAGAGGAGAACATGAACAGATAAGATGTGAAATGGAACAAGAAAGATGAGTGATGAAATGCATTGAAACTCAAATTTGAAGAGACAAACGTGAAGGAAAGATATGAGCGAAAAGACGAAAAAGATGATTTATGAAGAAACTAGCGAACAAAATCGCTAAAAATTTCAACCACTCCCTCCTCGGAAGGTCCAAAAGAACCTCCGGTGGGTGAAAACGCGGGCAAAAAAGTTTGAAGTGATCAAAAGTGTGAAAATGAGGTGCAAAAAAGGGACGTCCAAAAAAAGACGACTATGAAGGTGAGGTGAGTGGGAACCTAGGAAAAGCGTCGGAAGGACGCAAATGTGAAGATTTTGAAGTGAAAATCGCTAAAAACGAAAATTGAGACAAAAATGTCAAAACGATGAGGTGAAAAAGTGAACGTTCGGAGAGGCGCCAAAAGACGTCTCCGAGCGATTTGAAGTGAAAAAACGCAAATCGGAGGGAAAAGTGATCCTAAAAATGACAACAGAGAAAGCGCATACTCATTTTTTAAAAAGCGGAGAAATTCAAAAACGGAATGTGGGTTGATCAACAAAAATCCCGATCCGGCCTTGATCTAACCAAAAATCCCAAAAGTGTTTTTTATCGCGAATTTCACCTTTCGAAATCGATTTTGTAATTTTAGAAGGTGTTTGAGGTGTATTTGAGCCATATAGCAGTAGTTTTAAGCAAGATCTGAAAATCGACTTTTTGGTCACTTTTGTGCCCACTGTTCGGTACGTAGCTCCACGAATTCTCAACCGATTTTCATCAGGATTGTTTTGATCGACGGCTCACATCGTCCTCGACATTTTAGAATTTTTTTCGATTTTTTTCGAAGTGGTTCTCAAGTTGGATTCACCTTGTTCGAGTTCAAAAGTGAAAAAACATCAAAAAAAGTGACAACATTTTTGGAATATGACAAAAATTTGCTTCAAAATTGACGCTTAAAATGAGGTCAAAATATTGGACATATTTTTGGAATTAAGGTCAAATATTGGCATCATTGAAATGGTCTAAATTCCTTTTAATACAAGATTTAGAAATGGTCAATCGGAATTGACTTTTCGTTTCTGATTTCAACGACTATTTCAATCTGGTTCCCAAATCGTCTACTATACTACTAACGACTCCATCCTGCGAGAGTCAAACTCGCCTAAAAGCGCGGAAGTCAAGGAAGCAAGGTATTTTTAACTCCCTTTAAATTAAAAATTCCATAGTCCGATCAATCATCGATGACTTAGACGACAGTGATGTCGACTTCCTGGAGCACCGAAACCAGACTCCGCAACCTCAAGTCAATGAGGTACCACCTCCTTTTCCTCGTCTCAACCATACTGTCTCCGCACCAAAGACAGAACCGAGACTTTTGAAGTCCACCAAAAAGGATCTGCATAAAGATCTCGTGGCTTCTGGTAAGACTACCATGCATTACTCTACCTTCTGTAAAAAGACACCCTTCCTGAAAAAACCAAAAAGAAGATCAGACCTCTGCCACATATGCGAGCGGGGCCATACACTTGAAAGAAAAGAAGAATCTCTGAAACAAATCAACAAAAAACTCACAGCAAACGAAGAAAAAGAAAAACAAACAATAGAAAAGCACAGAAAGGTAGCAGAAGCGCAGAGGCAGTTTTATCATGATACCGTATCTAAGTTGGACGATCACTCGGCGGTGATCGTCATGGATTTTAAAGAAAACTGGCAGCTGCCGTTGTCACCCAACCAACTTGGGCACGACTTTTACAATCGCACTTCAGTTTCTCATTTATGTATTTCAGTACTCACTTCAGTTGATTCTGTTTCTCACACCGCATATCACAACTTTATTTCTCCCGTGCTTTCGCACGATCATCGTTTTGTGGAGGAGTGCCTCCACGAGCTTTTCACTTCACCTCTTTATTCCAAGAAAAAGCACTTCACCATTTTCACCGACACTGGTCCCCACTTCAGGAACCAGTTCGTTCTTGGCTTTCTGTTGTCTGACAAGAACCCCCTCCTTCGAGGGAAGCACATCACCTATTCTTTCTTTGCCGAACACCATGGAAAGAACATTTGTGATTCCGAGTTCGGTCTTTGTACTCGTTTAGTTTCTTCTCATCTTGAGAACACTCTTTCTTCTTCCGATGATTTACGTGCTTTCTTTAAAGCAGTTACGGAACCCCTGAATGAATCGAAGACAGATTCATCACACCACTTTCACGAGTATGTGCTTATTTGATTTTTCACTCATTCTAGGCATACGACGTTCAGTACTGCACACAAACACAACGTGCTCATTATTCAGGGGCTGAAGCAGTTTCTGGGCTTCAGAAGGAAAGGAACGTCGCTACTGGGGGCACATGCGTGTGTGAAGGAGGAAAGTTTCAACGTTATCCTCGACTATCACGAGAAGTTGGCGAAGGATGACAAGGTGAGGAAGGTGTTCGAGAAGGAAAGGGTGGAGAGGGTTGAAGATCTTGTTTTATCTCACACTTTAATTTCTTTAACAGATTTACGTTATGATTCTTTCAATTCTTCATCTGATTCCACCTCACAACCCACCAACTAAATTATTTATGGGTTTGATCCATCACCTGGCTTAGCTTCCCAGATCTTTGATCGAAGAAGACTAGCTTGATTCCGTCCTGGGTGACCATTTGCGTCACCCTTGAAGGGCTTGGGCTCAGAATCAGGCTCCCAGCAGGATGATGGAGAAAAACCCAACAACAACATTCCTGTTTCTTCATTCTCTCTCCTTTCTTCTTAGAACGACTTGGAATCTTCTGGAATAGCTCTCATTGTATGTTTTTTCAACTTTCTAACTCTCATATTCAGATTGAACAACTTCTCCTGACAATGTCATCGAGAAAGCAACAAGACTTCTCATAGATTCGATCTCGTTCCATTTTCCTCTTTCTTCTCATGATTTGCAGATTCAGGTCAAAAATGAACAGCTGATCAATGTGATTGGAGATGGACATCGTTGATCCCGTTTGTATTCTTTCTTTCCTCGTCTTTTCAGAACTCCAATTCAAACCCAACCCAAAAGTTTCACTGACAGCATCCTCACTCTTGTTTCGGTCAACGATCTCGCACTCTGTCAGTCGGCAGTGAATCTCGCAACAGAAACGATCAAAGGGATTGACACTGAACTCTGTTGTGAAATAGCCGAGAGTTCATTTCTCCAGGACTTACTGTTCTGCAGCCACTTCAGATTCAGTCCGATGAATCCTCTCTCCACGGTAATCTTCTGGAATTGATCACCATTCTCCTCTCAGGTCTCTCATCATTTGGATTGTAGACGCTGGAAGATTCACGCACTACATCGAAAACCATTCATTTTCAAAAAGTTATTTTGCAACTTGTTGAGGTTTTTAAACCTTATGTTCACAAGTTCTGCCTCCTCCAAAATTGCATCGATTCAACACCAACGGAACGCTTGCTACTCGCTCTCATAACATTAATGAACCGGATTTATCCTTATCAGTCATTTTTCAGCTATTCAATCGCTTATATTCCTATCCCTATCACGATCACCACGTTATTCATTTCTTCAAGCGATGAAGAAACACTTGGCTCTTTTTTATCTTCGACATGCTGATGTATCTCTATGAATGGAAGAACTTGGATCCTTCCCTGCAAAAAATAGGACAAGCTTCCCTCAGAAGACTGATCTCGGAAGGCTTCGAGGATGCAGTTGAAACTCGCCAACAGATTGATCAACCCCAATGGAGAGGACGAAACATTGTCAAATACTGCTCGGTTTTGCTAGTCATTCTTCGAGGGAATGTTCTGTCGGGGTTTTAAGACCAATAGCGACATTGTCGAGATTCTGTTTCTCCGAAACAGTCCCAATCTGAAAATACCAATCTCAAAGATTAACTGACTGAATCAAAAGTTCACAGAAGTGTCTGGAGAGTGATTAAATCAATGGAAGCAGGCAGAACGGCCCAGTTGATGCCGTTGAAATCGAAGCGGGAACTGGTGTCACCAGAGCGGACAGAAGGGCTGCATTTGTCACCAAAAGTGCACCGATCGAGGTCAGTTGACTTGGAGGATTCACCGTCGATGAATTACATGCGAACACTTGACATTCTGTCGATGTCGCGTTCAGATCTGACGAAGATGAAGTTTGGGGACTGTGCTGAAGATGGATAGAGAGATGTAAATGAAAATGAGAGTGGAATGGGAAATAGGGCTGATGTGAGCGTGAGCAACGACATTTGTGAAATTGGAATTCAGTCAACAAATGATGTGCTCGCCCTCCCCACGACTATGCTCTGCCCGCCCTCTCCACGACTATGCTCTGCCCGCCCTCCCCACGACTATGCTCTGCCTGCCCTCCCCACGACTATGCTCTGCCCGCCCTCCCCACGACTATGCTCTGCCTGCCCTCCCCACGACTATGCTCTGCCCGCCCTCCCCACAACTATGCTCTGCCCGCCCTCTCCACGACTATGCTCTGCCTGCCCTCCCCACGACTATGCTCTGCCCGCCCTCCCCACGACTATGCTCTGCCCGCCCTCCCCACGACTATGCTCTGCCCGCCCTCCCCACGACTATGCTCTGCCCGCCCTCCCCACGACTATGCTCTGCCCGCCCTCTCCACGACTATGCTCTGCCTGCCCTCCCCACGACTATGCTCTGCCCGCCCTCCCCACGACTATGCTCTGCCCGCCCTCCCCACGACTATGCTCTGCCCGCCCTCCCCACGACTATGCTCTGCCCGCCCTCTCCACGACTATGCTCTGCCCGCCCTCCCCACGACTATGCTCTGCCCGCCCTCCCCACGACTATGCTCTGCCCGCCCTCTCCACGACTATGCTCTGCCTGCCCTCCCCACGACTATGCTCTGCCCGCCCTCTCCACGACTATGCTCTGCCCACTCTCCACTCGGGCACGTTTCCAACGACTTCCTTTTCAAACCAGCATGAGAGAACCTCTCCGCTTGCGTCATCAGCTCTGTAGGCATCTACATCACACCATAGAACAACAAAGCTGCTGTAAACAAGACTCACAACGCTCCTGAAGGCATCATGATTGATTTTGACGAAAGACTCCACATCAATATTCCTTGTCCCCACGCCATTCTCTAACGGTGCACTACTCCTTGACCGACGTCTTCTCTGGGAAGATCCCACCACTTGTCACATTCTACGAGGAATGTTTCGTCGTCAGCGAAAACGACGACGAAGACGGTGAGGATGAACAAGACGAATATCAGTTGGAGGCAAAGAAGAGAGAGGCAGAGACTCAAAAGAAAGCAGCAAAAGTTGCCTTCAATCGTTTCTTCGAACTCACAACATCTGCTGTCCAAATAATCTACAAGACTCTCATCACACTTTCTTCTTCGTTCATTTTGTGTTGCAAAACTCCATGCTCATCTCATAACAAAATTATTGTCAAGGATTTTCAAAAAAGAAGAAAGAGCTGTTGATTGATTGTTCTTCATCGAGCAAACTGTCGATCAAACCGCTCGTCAAACATTTTGATCATTTCCCTCGCGGATCTTCAGGTCTCCGGCACGACCTTCGTCCGCACCAATCGAAGATGTTCAAAGCCCCCTCCCATGGGAGGAATCCATGCAGCACCGTACTGTTCCAGCTACAATCACAGAGTTTTCTAACAATCTTGCAGAAAATGCATGAAAAGAGAAAGATTTTAGAAAACGATCTGAACTCAGATAGAAACAACAGCAGGGAGAGGACCAGGGACACAAAGACAAAGAAAAGAGCGAAGAGCAGCCCACTTTCCGTCTCACAGAAATATGACGCAAAGAAGAAGGAAAAAGGCTCTGAAAGGTACAATAAAAGTGGGACATGAGCGACAAAGGAAGTACGAAAGGAAGAATAAAAGAAGAAATAGAAGAAACAGAAAATTGCAGGAATGCAACCATTGAGTTGAAACGATGAGAAGGGGGAAAGACAAGAATTGAAGAAGCGAAAAAAGAAAGAGGACGAAGAAAAATGTACCCGCGAACAAAACGAACAAATGAAGAAAGAAGGGCAAAGAATCAAGTCCGACACAATCGGAAGAAGGTCAACGGCAGAGAAATCAGACAAAGGGTAAAAAGATGAAGAAGGAAGCGAAGCATATGATGATGAAGCAAATATAATTCCACACGAGAAGCCTCACGAACATCGTCCCGCCATTTGATGATCAAAACATCGACAAGGATTGTAGCTGTGTGACACTCCTCTCTTCTCATCTCATTCTTTCAGCCAATTCCAGTGACAACAAAATCAACTGATGAATACCTCCATGAAGCGAGAATATCGATACTTCTCCCTCTCACGATCTCGATCCAATGCCGATTCCACCCATCTTCAACTACGCCTGTAGCGGATAAGGATAAATGTTTATTCAATTTAGAACACTTTGAAGGAGTGTTTCCAGACTCATCTCGATCGAACAATCCGTCTTGCTTGGTCAACCCTCTCTCGATCTCACCACACGCCTTTCTGACAGCCTCACGACATGATCACCTCACTGGTCGAAGATATACTCTTCTTTCAACTACCTATTCGAACCATCCTTCCAACCAGCGAGTTTACTTCGTTCTTCGTGTTATCTCGAACTCTTCCTCGCTCCCACTGTCACTCACCACAAAACTCAAGGACCATTCCGTTGACATTTGCATTTCACAAGTTGGTGATTATCAACTGATTTTCTCACTGAAATGAGTTCTTTTTCCTTTTCTTTTTTTTCAATCAATGATCGACCCAACTTGACTTCTTCTGAGATCAGGAAACAGTGTACATTGAAAAGTTAAGATTTTCCCGTTATTTTCTGTCTATCGAACGACACTCTCTTCAGAGATTCTCAAACACACACGCCATCCCTTCCTCGTCCTCCCTACTGCAGAACGCAACATGATCTTTGTCACACGGTTCGTGCACAGAAGAGCACACTGGAATCATCCAATCACTGTGCATACGCTCCCCTCCCTCCCCTCGCCCTCCTCCCCCAACATCCCTCCCACTTGTCCGTCCTTCTTCTTCCATGTCTTCACACTGTGCAAGCCGGCCAGCGCCTTTTTCATCAGAAGCGTCTTCCTTCTGTCCTCCTCTTTCATCCTCATCTCGGATGCCACCATCACGTCCCGCACAAACACATACCACGATGTATACGCAACCAGGTCGCTTGTCGGCTCGTCCAGCAGAAGTAGACCGGGGCTGTTGGCCAATGCTCGTGCGATGGTGCTGAGAGGAGTGAAGAGAAGGGGAAGAGGTGAATGAAAAGTAAAACAAAACGGAAGGTGTGAAAGAGAGAGAGGGTGGGAAAGTCAAACAGTGTATATACACTCGCTGCTGCTCGCCGCAGGACAGCATCAACGGGTAGTGCGTCAGTCGGCAGCGCCACATTCTCCAGTGCTGTCATCGATCTCAGAGTGTTGAAGGTTTGGACTGGTGTTGATATTCCTTCTGCAGCTCGCCCTCCTCACCGCATTCACTCCACAGTCGCTCCCTCTCTTAAATCACCACCTTCTGCTGGAATTTCATCCTCAACCTTTGTGGTTGCCTTTTCCGGGAGCAACTCAGAGAATGAAAAGATGGCTCTGTGAAATGTGTGTCGGGGAAGCGTCCAATGAGAGAGCTGTTTGACGAGAATTTTGGCGGTGGTCTTTCAGATTCTTTCACAGAAGGTGTGAATTAAAGCATTGAACATCACTCTGAGGAGATCTGCGAGGACTGGCCGGTTCTTGATCTGGCAGACATTAGCAACGAGAAGCATACACTTCACTTTTCAGGATTGTTGTCGCAGGTTGGTACTGGCTCTTTCGGTGTTCATTTCACATGTTATTAAGGTCGGATTGTGTCTGTGACTTAGCTGCATTTGCATGCAACCGATCAGCCTGAAAGCGTCAATGCAGTCGTCCTGCTCTGGCACGACACACATAAAGCAAAAGAAGATTAGATGATGAAGGGTGGAAGTGGATCAAATACTTGAGATTTGGACGGAAGAGAACAACAGGGTAGGGACATGAAAAAAGAGTTCATACAGGACGAGAACCACCCAACAGAGATATACATTTCGGCGAAAAGAGATCGGGATGTGTGAGATCGAGAATATGAGAGAGATGAGTAAGTTCTTTCGTTGGTTCATGACAGATCGAGAGTGGGAAAACGAATGCGAAAGTTTTGAGAATGGGTGAATGGACAATGAGAAAAGATGAAGAAGAAGCATCAAACATTTCATTATTATGTTGTATGTTAAGTTATTTTGGAGAATAATGTCCTAATTTGAGAAAAAAAGCAGGATCGTGATTGCCCGCTCATCTGCAACATTCTGTTCATCGCAGAGCCTTTCTGAAAAGTTTAAACAAAAAATCGGATTGAAAAGAGAGAGAATCTGTGATCGTTGACAAAAATGATTCAAAAACGAGAAAAAGTGTCGATAACCAACCTCGATCCCGGGACCGAGGGTTGAAAGTCCCACGTTCTACCTCCCTAATCCACACATGTTCAAAAAATGATCCACCTTCAATCCCCTTGTCCTTGAGATTCTTCCCCTGTGGCCCGAGATTTTCCCCTGTGACTGAGATTTTCCCCTGTGATTGAGATTCTCCCCTGTGATTGAGATCTTCCCCTGTGATCGAGTTTTTCCCCTGAGCTCGAGTTTTTCCCCTGAAAATTGAGACACCCTTGTCAGACACTCATTGAATGCAAGTTTGTCTCGTGGCTCAGCGAGTAAGATGCATTGATCAAAACCATCAAATTCCTTCACTTTTCTTGATTCCATCTGTTCATTTTTCTTCTGAATGATCAAAAGATTCTTCATCCAATGATCCATTAATTTCTCTTCAATCGACTTTAGTTTCCTCGTGATCTTGAACACTTGTTATTTCAATTCATTTTCGTTCACTCTTGGATTTGCTTTCATATTTTGGATGCTGGCTTTCATTTCTTCATCAATCATTTTTTGTTCATGCTGATCTTCAGACGCCATCAGTTGTTGGTTTTCAATTTTGTTAAGAAATGTTGAAATATTATCGTCAGGAGATGACTCTTGATATCCGACTTCTGGATTCCGAAGCATAGACGCGAGATATGAGTTCTGATGTGCGTAGTTTCTGCTGTTCGGATCATACTGACGATCTTGACCATATTTGTCCTTGAATTCAAAGGTGGTGTTGGGAAACAATTGTTGGATTTTTCTTATGCTTTTTGTGACAAATTGAAGCGGGGTCTCCATTTTTATTCAAATTAAAAAGTTGAAAAATAAAAAAAGTTCTGCGTTTATTTTTGTTTTCTTAAATGTGGCTTTGTTTTTGCTCCAAACCATTCATCAAGTCTAATTTTGTATATTTTATCATCTCCAATCACTCGATATTGAAAAGGAACCAGAACTCTCTTGTATTCACCAACGAGCTCACAATTATGCTTTCTCAACTCGTTTTCAACAAATGATTGAGTGAAATGCTTCCGACTCTTCTCGTGCGTTCGTACACCTTTCATCCAGTGTGCTGGTTTTATTTTCCATTCAACCCCTTCATGGAGATATCTTACCACCGATTCTGAAGTTTTGTATTCATCAACAAGTTCACAATTCTCACTGTGAAGGGATTCAATGAATTTTTCTTTCGTGCAATAGTCATCAAATCGATGATACCGGTTTGGATCCAGATGTGGTCTTGTCCCTCTGATGAATGATGAAACATAGACTCGAAACACCTCCTCTGGTTTATCTTCAGTAGCATATTCAAAAGTTCCATGAGAGAGATAAGATGTTCCACGACGAGTCAGAACTGGTTCGGTAACAAGTATAAATTGTTCATTACTTAACATGCTGTTCAGTTTGCTTGGTGTGAGTTGGTTTGTCATTTATTACAAAGTAAAAAATGGAAAAATAAAAAAAGTTTAACGATTATTATTGAAGTCTGCAAATCAAACAGGACAAAAATAACTGAAGAGGAGAGCCTTCCCACGTTCGTACGAGCTTCCTATAGACACCCCGATACTCCTTTGGGGATCGTTCTATCGCGATCCTTCTAAATGACTGCTGCTGGCGAAGTCCTTGAAGGGTTAAGTCTTGGGTGGGCATGATTTATGGGCACATCTAAGTGCTGCCAACATGAACCCCGGGGACAATCTTTCGATCATCCGTCTCCAATCCAACCTCCAAATCGTTCTGCGCATCAGTCACCAGGGCACCATTTTGCCTGAGTATCTTGGAACATTACGTCGAGGGCTCAATACTTGAACTTTTTCTGGAACTCCTCTTCATATACAAATTAAAAAATCAGAAAGTTAAAAAAGTTTAACGTTTATTTTTGGACTACCCATAACTCCGGAAATACTTCTCAGATCACACGAAACACGTCATATATAAACTCGTCAGACCGATATTAACCTTGTCAGTACACTTTTGGATGATCACAAAAATTAAGCATAATTTTGAAAAATTCATTTTTTTAATTATCATAAATAAGAGTGAAAAAAAGTGAAAAAATCATTTTTGACCAAAACAATCCATGGATGCCCTGGATGCATGGGGAGGTAGTGCACGTCATTCTGGTGCATTCTGGATGTGCCTGTGCGCCGTGGACATGTGGACGTGTCGATCCAATGACACATCAATCGGCATAAGGAAATGATGCCAGTTCAATAGTGTGATTCGTGTCAACGTGTCAATGGAAAAATGGGAGAATTTATTTTGTTTATAAATCCACGGGTCCACAGGTCCACATTGTACATTAAACAAATATATAACCTCCTATGCTCTAACTAATCTCATTTTTATCATCTTTGTCAACTGTCACTTTAGAATATGAAGAAAATTGTAGCATCAATACTGAAAAGTCCACATAAACAAAACTGATTTATGTAATATGCCAGCTGTGAGCATGAAGAAGAGTTCTTTTACAAGTCTCCGCATTACTTCCTTAGTAGTCGGTGGACTTTGTGGACTTGTGGACTTGTGGACCTGTGGACCTGTGGACCTGTGGATTTGTAAATAAAATAAAAATGCCGATTTTTCCATTGACACGTTGACATCAATTGCATTAGGAATCAACCACCAAATGATTGTGCCGATTGATTTGTCAATGAATCCTTTTCCACCAAAATGTACACATTCTACCATACCTCTACTCCGTGGACTTTGTGGACTTGTGGACCTGTGGACCTGTGGATTTGTAAATAAAACAAAAATGCCGATTTTCCCATTGACACGTTGACACCAATTGCATTAGGAATCAACCACCAACTGATCATGCCAATTGATTTGTCAATGTATCGACTTCCAATCGTTTTTGGAGTAGATTTGATCGAAAAATGTCAGAATTAGGTTCAAAATTCACCAAAATCGAAGAGTCGACAAATGTGTGTTTTTGAGGTCAAAAGTGATTTATTCCGTGCTATTGGCGAAGTAGGTATGTATCGGTATCCGTCTTCTATACTACTAAGTGATGCAGCCAATTCTAAGTTGTCAATTTACGAAACACACAAGTTCTTCTTCCGTTCCAACGTCGATCACCAACAATGTCATCATCGACAAGAAAGGATCAACTTCTGGAAGATCAAAACTCGAAGATCGTAATGAACAAAGCGCGAATGTTGAACTAGAGAATGTTCCAGGGACATATGATCCACCACCACTAGAGATTTATCCATCAGCACCAATCCAAAATCGTTCAATTCCACTTCGAGAATACACTTCTAATATTTCAGCGTTCAAAGATCAGTTATTGCAAGTTTACAAGATGCATTTGCTTGTGAAAAGAAACTACTGAATAATCTCATTGAACCATCGAAGAAACTGATCACAAACCAAAGTGATTTATGTGCACTGATTGCGACTCTCACTGGAATCAATGATGTGGTGATTGAATTGGATGATTTATCTGACAAGTGCTTATGTCTGAATAAACTCCCAATCTTTCGAACCATTTTCAAGATCCTTGTTGGTGGAGAAGATATGAGCATTGCCTTCAATGAAGCATACAACACCATCCTCAATTATGGAATATCACTGACTAAAGCAATACCGAGATAAAATAATAATGAATTGTATTTTTTATTTTTACATAAATGGCACCAGGAAGTTTCAACAAACTCAAAAATATCGGCAAACAGTTCTTTCAATTCATCAAACCACCAGCTCCATCACTGCTTCAGGTTGGAGGTGGACCCCTCTCACAGACGAACAAGTTTGGACAAACAGCAGGAGGAATACTCAGTGGATTAGGCGGAATGATGGATGTGTACCAACAGAATAAAGCAATCAATCGAGCACCACAACAACCACAGATGATTGATTATGAACCTCCACGAAATGCACGCTATTCCAAGGATGACATTCCTCAATTGTCAAATTCTAAAATTCAATTCAAAGGATTATAATTTGTTTGTGTTCTAGTTTTTTATTTATACATAAATGGCACCAGGTTGGTTATCAAAATTCGCAGCAGTCGGAAAAAACATACTCAGAGTTGGAGCTCCATTTCTGAATCTCATTCCCTTTGTTGGACCACTTATTTCGAAGGTTGCACAGACAGGTGTTGAGATGATTCCAGATGTGAAATCGGATCAGCAAATCCATGCAGAAAAGATGGCTCAGTATGAGCAAGCAATGAATGAAGGAAACACTGCGGTTGCGAATAAACTCAGAGGAGAAGTACTGAAGCTAGAAGAAAAGCTGAAGCCGAAAGCGAAGAAGAAGAAACTGAAAAAGAAATAAGCATTATTGTGTTTTTATTTTTGATAAAATGAACTCGCATATAACACATCTGACAAACAAAAGAACTGGAGCATCTTCATTGACTGGAAATACAACTGGATCAATCAAGTATACAAGAGATGATATTGGTCAAATACAGCAGCAACTCATGTCTGAGCATCACATAAGTTACCTTCTGAATGATGGAGCACACAGTACTTCTATTCAGGAATTGAAACCATCTGAGAATTCACGCTTCTATAAAGGACAGGAAATAATCATTCCGCTCACTGGCAATCAAGACATTTGTCAAATTGATGATTCATTCATTACGTTCACAATGACAGCGACATTGAAAGTCAACAACTGGAAACAAACTCCAGGAAAAATTGGCTCGTACATGAATGAGAGGATATTCATTTTCGTTGGACTCGAGCATTCGGCATCAATCTTTCGTGACCTTACTGTTCTTCACAACAATCAGAGAATCATAAGCACAACAACCAATGATGTCTCAATGGAGTCTCACATCTACAATTTGATCAAACCAAAGAGTCAATTGGAGAATCGAAAACATTGCCACATACCTTGGCAGAATGCTTGGAATCATGACGAATCTGTTGCTGGTGTCTATATTCCACTTTCTGATTTGACAACGACGTCAGGAACAGGAGTCTTTCAAGATACAATCGATGTCCCAATTCGTGTGTCGATTCATCTTGAAGATCTTCTTATATTCTCAGGGATGACAAACTATCCAAGATGTCTCTTTGGGGATTTGAAATTGAGTGTTCACATAAATGAAGATGTATTCGTTTGTTGTCCTGTGAATCCTGAACTCACCTTGAAAAATACTCTCTCGTTATTGATCAGTGACTACACATCAACGTTGCCTCCTATCCGAAGTTCAATTGTCTATTGTCATTCTGATCGTCCAAACTTCATTCCTTGTCTCGTCGCCCCATGCACAAAGAACTTCGTTCAAATCGGTCAATCATTTAAGATCAAAGCAGTAAAACAAGATTGTGTATATACACATCCGACTGGTATTACCTCGGAACCTTCCCCTGATGAACAATACATTTCTCTCAACATTATGGATTATCGCATTGATGATGTGTATTGCATGAGTGCTGGATACAAAATGAAAGAAATTGCGAAAGAGAATCTGAAGAAGATATATCAGAATCGTCCTGGAACAATTCCAGCTGTAAAGATCTCGTTCTATCCATTTCAGAAGACACCAACGGCAACCGGAATTGATTGTACTCAGCAAATGGTACTTGTGAATGCGAAGGATATCATGCTTCTCTTCCGTCACTACGACAATGAAGTCACTTGTTTTCACAATCCAATGCAGAAGAATATCCAAGTGAATCTACTCAACAAATACTATCCAGAACAACCGACAACAACTATTGGAGCTCGCTTCTATCAGTTTGCATTGTCGACTCTCAACCTTGATTCATACCTTACTGTTCCAGATGATTTGGAGCGATCACTTACAGATTCTCTCGTTGAAGAGAAACTCACTGGTGATCAGAATTATCCAAATGAAACAATGACAAGAGTACGACCACTTCATGACAATTCCAGTTTTCTTTTATGCTTTTCAACACAGAGAAGTGGATGTCCAACAAACTGTAATGATTCTATCAGTTCCAGAGGTCAGTCTTTTCCTGTCACTTTGAGATCTCAGCCAATCTATCAGGGTTTGATTGACACATACTATAATGTTCTTGATCCAAGTCAAAAAACTCCTGAAAGAGATGGTATGATGACAACATTTACTCATCCTCCAGCACCTATTTTAGCAACAACTGCAACAACTTGGTGGGTATTACGATACAGTAATGGTGAACCAAAAGTTGAGTACTATCCAAATCACACACTGAAAGCGTTACATAAGGAACTTGGAATTCCAAAATCATAAAACAGTAAAAGAAAATAATGATATTGTAATTGTTATTTTTCTATAAATGAGAAGTATCAGATCTAATCAATCCAAACCAACATCGACATTAATTGAGCAAATCGAAGTGCAATCATATCTGCCAAAGCAATGGGATTCGGAACCTCATGTATGTTCAATTCAAGAAGATCATAATACCAATCCTCCTATGCCATGCAGAATTGGAGATGAGATTGAAGTTCCTTTGTGCTATGATGGTCATGATGTGACCGAGTTTGCGAAGAGTCATTTGCGAATTGATCTCACTGTGTCTGTTCCATATTACCAGCCAACGAGTGCATCTGGGCAATAAATTGGAATGTATGGAATGTTCTACGGTTACAAGTCATCATCAGATGCAATTGGAGATATGAGACTGGTTGATAGTCAAGGAAACATTATTGACAACACACTCCAGAATAATCACATCCATGAATCATTTCTGTATCACACATTCAAGTCACATGAAGAGAAAAACAACATGAAGCATTGTTACAGTCTGTGGGAAAATGTTCAGAGAATGGATCCAAGTGTGTGCGGATTCTACTATCCACCGTAATGCTCGAGTGCTTCAGATTTACCGGAAACAATCACATTTACGATTCCACTGGTTATTCCGTTTGTGAATTTACTTCCACTGAGCACCTTTGATCAGTATCCAAATTCCCTCTTTGGCAATCTACGATTGAGATTTCACTTGACAACTGATTTGCTTGTGTATTGTCCCATTCGACCTTCAACTGTGATTCGAAAATCAATTCAAGATACAACTGATGAAGGAGATATGACACCAATGCATAACGTCGGTTCTTCTCGAGTGTCACTTATGCATGACGGAGAATTCTGCATTTTGACTCAGGAATTTTCCCAAATCGGAAATACAGTCTGGCAATATGGTTCGTTTGAAAAAGAAGATTCAATGGCTGAAAAACCAGCAATCATCCAGTATATATCAAGAACCTACACAGTTCTGAATTCATCTGTTGAAAAAGTAACGACAATTTGCTACGGATATCAAATCACCGATGCAACGAAACAATCTCTCTTCAACACTTATTCCAAGACTTTGTATGTCCTGAAAGCAGAAAGAATTGACACACAATCATTTCAATCAAAAGCGAATGCCATGGGAGTGAGATCAAACATCAGCATCAAACTCAACAATCTCATGAATCTTATGTGCTTGTTCCCTGAAAGACCAAATGAATGTACAGTCTTCAGAAATCCTCACTACGTTGGTCAATTTGAAATGCTTGGATCCAACTTTCCCAATTTCCCGATGTCAACACTCTCACCAGAGTTCTCTCAAATGATGATGGTGAATGGTGATTTCATTGGTTGTTCCGCAACAGAAGAGTTCGAAAATTCAATTTGTCATTCTCGCCTTGAAAAAGACTTCAACGGAGTTGAACGTCAATTTGTGAGAAAGTAGTGTATAGAACGATTTGGGAACCACATTGAAAAAGTGGTCGAAAGTACTCTCATTTGTGATTTATTTCACAGTGACTTCGTCAAAAACAGTGATTTTCTCCATCGATTTAACCCAAAATTTTGGATCAAATTTTTGCACTTTTTCGAAAAATTTGATCACTTTTGTCAATTTTCTTCAAAAATCAACCCGAACAGATTTTGAAACTCATTCTAAAATCTCAATGACGATGTGACTCGACCCCTGGGCGGGTTCGAGACCTCGCAGAGGCGAGACTCATTGATCAAAATAAACCCGATCAAAATCGGATGAACCATCGTCGAGATATGTGTCGAACATTGGTCAAAAATCGACAATTTTGAGAATATTTTTTGAAAAATTGGTCATATCTTGACAACCAGCAGAGATCCAGACCTGAAACCACTTGCAATCGATAGCGGACGAAAAAATACATCTAGAGTAAATTTTGCAAAAACCATTGTTTGAGGAAGCACGAGATACTGGTGATTTACAATGGTCCCAGGGTTGCGATCCCTGTGATGGAGCATTCAAGCGCTCCCCATCGACCCGTTTCTGGCTTACTGGGCGGGAATTTTCAAGTTTTTTTAATGGTGCTAGCTTCCTCCTCGTTTTCCGCTGAATCCCTCGAAATTTCATAGTGCTGCAGTCACTACTACGTCTCTCAGGATCCAACTAATCTACTATGACCACGGTCACGGTTATAGTGAGAATTTCGCCAAAAGTACGAATTTAGTCAGTCAAATACCCGGGACACTTCTACAAAAAATGGGTTGCTCAAAAAAGGTTGAAAAATTTGGAGAGTGAGGTGCCTTTTACATGTCAGAAAATACCACTGGTTGCATTGATCCACTTTTAGTCCGGTTCGAACACTCCCAGCAGTTTTGGGCGGAGTTCGACCCATTAACGTATTTGATCCGATATCTCCAAGATAACGCGATACTTCTGACGTCCGTTTCCTGAAAGATGTCGTCCATCACTCGTGATTAGTCCCTCCCAAACATATTATTCCCCACACTCTCGTCAAATGTTCAAGGTTTCTGAGTTCAATCAGAACACAACACGAACATCACTCAAGAAAAGAAGATCGTGATGAAAAGAGAAGAGGGGACAAACAGAGATCAGCTCAACGAGTGAATGAAGATGAGAGCTCACACAACCACGAACATGCTTCAATGGACACTCACAATGAGAGACACCAAACTCGTCACATATACCTGACATGACACAAACAGAACCAGATATCAAGGAAAGGGAAGGGGTGAGAAAAGAACAGCAACATCGAAGAGTGGTCTGAGCAGGGTTCGGACAAAATTCAGCGAAACTCTTCCAACCATCCACCCGACACCACACAGGAACTCATTTCCCCACTCTCCGTTCGAACGAAAACAAACGAGAAAGCAGATGAAGGCACTGAGTTGCAAGACACCGATAAAGTTGAGACAACGACGAACCGAAACAAAAGAGAATGATCCATGAATCACAAACAGATCTGACAGTATCTTGGAGTGGAGAGAACTAATCGCATCGATTTTCGATTTCTCGTTGTCCTTCTCGAACTTAATAAGACATTCTGTGAAGAACGGCTTCTGAATTCGGCAGCAAGACATTGATAAGAAGGACATCTCTGGAGTGATCAAGATGATATGAATGCACTAAAGATCAACGAAGAAGGGGGACATTCGAGGTCTGGTGGGACAGAGTTCCTGTGTGCATCGAACATACTGCACATTTATGCACCATTTGGGTGATGATGATGTGGAAGCATGTTTTGGGTGTTTCTGATGTGAGATAGGATTTTATTGTCTGCATTTCAAGTTTTTCTTTTCAAATTACGTATTTCAACCTCATATTGAGCGGATCCAGAAACACGATCCTTAATTTGAATATCAAGATTTCATGTCACACTGCTCGATCAGTGGGTCCTGAAATGCACTCGTTTACTGGAACCGTCCCCTCTGTTGACATTGTACGTAAAGTCTTTGTTCACCTCTCGAACTCATTCACAAGTCAATGTCATCACACACTTTCACCTTCTTCTTTGCTCTTTGGGTATTGATATTGCCTTGATCACTCTGAATATTTCATTATCCTCCTTTCCTTAGGCTTTCCCCTAATGGATATTATCGACTAGCATGGAATCACATTGAGTGTGTGTTCTCCTTTTTCATCACAATTTACGACTTATCTTTAGGAGATAAACCCGGGACTTCAGGGTTCATTAGGCTTGTATGAATTGAATTCGGACAGCCGAGCGAGGATACAGCTATTTGTGACATCTTCGTCATGATCGTCCACGAAAAAAAAGAGACGTCCATTTCTCCCCATATATTTGGCAGTTCCACGATTTTTTCTGAATTTGGTCCAAAAATAATCTAATTCGTGTGAGGAAAGAAAGTTAGAATGAAATAAAGCGTATTTATCGAAATCCAGAGGAAAAGTCCCACCAAAAAATCCCCTTTTGCCCCGTCCCGGGTTTTTGACACGTCCCGGCTTTTTGACTGACTATTATGGGGTTTTTTCAAAAATGTTTTCAAATCGTCTTCAAATTTCACACAAAGGATGAAGAAATTATGAGAAAACAGAAAAAAATAATTTGGAAAAAAAATTTTCGTCAGGAGCCAAGATCCCATTTTTGACCCTGTATTTGACTACAGTGAAAATCGATATTTTTCAATTTCGTAAATATTTTCATCCAAGGTCATATCCGATGCGCTCTTTCGATTGCCGCAAGTTTTATTGAAATCGGATCAGTGGTTATGGAGTCTTGCCTTTGGCAAGGCTTCGAACCCGCCAGGGGGCGAGCAAAGTTGGTTTCATTTTTCATTTTTTCATTTTTTTATTTTGTACTAAATGAATGCAACAGTCTCGCCTCACCGAGGCTTCGAACCCGATAGGGGTCGAGAAATCTATAACGTCTCGTCAGAGACTTCGAACACTTCCAAGTGGAGCCAAAGACGCCGAACTAATGCGAAGCAAGCGTTGATCGAGTCGATGAAAAAGGAGAATTGTGAACTCGTTTCTGATTACATTCACGGGTCAACATCGGTGACGTATGTTCATGAAGGTGTTGAATGGAGGATAAAACCGATGTAAGAGATATAGGGTGGTGGTTGAGTAGTTGATAAGGATAAGTGTAGGGAAATAGGTGGCATAGGCAAGGGTGATTGGGCATAGGTGAAAAGATAGGTGAGGGGAAATAGGTACGCGGAGCTAAGACTCGTAGAGTCGATGAAGAGACAAGGATGATTGGGAATTGAGGAAGAGATTGGGAGGAGTGAAGGAGGCATTGATGAGTGGCATTGATGTGTGGGCATTGATGTTGAGGCATTGATGTTGAGGCATTGATGTTGAGGCATTGTTGAGGAGACATGGGTGTTGAAATACGTGACATGAATGATGATGAGGTGGTGAGACATTGTTGAGTGGCATTGTTGTGTGGACATGATTGAGTGGCATTGTTGAGGTGGCATTGATGAGTGGCATTGATGTTGAGATACGTGACATGAGTGTGTATGTATGTTGGTGAGGAGACATGATTTGTGGGTATTGATTGGTGGACATTGATGGGAGATGCATTGGTGCTGGGAATTGATGGATGAACACAATGGCGATTGACTGGACCAGGTGGCCTAGGTGGATCGCGAAATCAAATTGGTTTTTATTTTTGGAGGTCCACAGGTCCACGGGTCCACATGTCCACATCGAGTAAAAAATAATGGAAATCTCAGTTGTTCTAGCTCATTGGTGTTTTATTGCATGAATCATGTTTGGTGGACTTTTTATTTTGATGCAACAATTATCTCTATTTGACTTAGGTCATTGATAATGAAAAGAGTATTATTGAAAAAGTCATCTGTGGTTTGTTCTTTTTTTGTTCATTGCTGTCATCTTACATAAATTGTGTGTATTTCGGAATTTTCATTGGTGTTGAAATTCATGAGTGTTTTCCTATGACGATTGACTGGACCAGGTGGCCTAGGTGGATCGCGAAATCAAATTGGTTTTTATTTTTGGGAGGTCCACAGGTCCACGGGTCCACAAGTCCACATCGAGTAAAAAAAGATGGAAATATCTTTTGTGGGTATTTCATCTTTTGCTCATAGCTGTCATCTTACATAAAATGTGTGAATTGTGGAATTTTCATTGGTGTTGGATTTCATTGCTATATTCCAATGACGATTGACTGGACCAGGTGGCCTAGGTGGATCGCGAAATCAAATTGGTTTTTATTTTTGGGAGGTCCACAGGTCCACGGGTCCACAAGTCCACATCGAGTAAAAAAAGATGGAAATATCTTTTGTGGGTATTTCATCTTTTGCTCATAGCTGTCATCTTACATAAATTGTGTGTATTTCGGAATTTTCATTGGTGTTGAAATTCATGAGTGTTTTCCTATGACGATTGACTGGACCAGGTGGCCTAGGTGGATCGCGAAATCAAATTGGTTTTTATTTTTGGGAGGTCCACAGGTCCACAGGTCCACAAGTCCACGATCTAGTTAGAAATTATTGAAAAATCTTTTATGGGTATTTCATTTTTTGCTCATAGCTGTTTTATTACATTAAATATTTGTATTGTGGACTTTTTTATTTTAAAGCAACAATTTTCTCTATTTGACTTAGGTCAGTATATAAAAGAGAGGAGCAATATGGAAAATGTCATTTGTGGTTTGTTCTTTGCTCATTGCTGTCATATTACATAAATAATATATTGTGGACTTTTATAATTTGATGCTACAATTATCTCTATATGACTTAGGTCAGTATATAAAATAAAGATAAAGACTGTATATAAACATCAGTAAAAGGCCATTTCTGAGCTTCTGTGGACTTGTGGACCTGTGGACCTGTGGACCTCCCAAAAATAAAAACTAATTGAATTTCGCGATCCACCTAGGCCACCTGGTCCAGTCAATCGTCATTGGAATATAGCAATGAAATCCAACACCAATGAAAAAGCCACAGAATATGAAAAAAATGTAATAAAACAGCAATGAGCTAGAATTACTGCCTTTTTCCATCTTTTTTTACTAGATGTGGACTTGTGGACTTGTGGACCTCCCAAAAATAAAAACTAATTTAATTTCGCGATCCACCTAGGCCACCTGGGCCACTTTTGGACAGTCAATAGTTCTTCAAAAATATATCTACATTGTTGTGCTTATTCTAGACTGTCTTCTTCATCGCTTTCTGACTCAAGAGCAGACCTTCTAAGCAGTTCTGCATACTTTGGATCGATCACGTAGCACCATACTCTTGCTTTATTCACTGTGACTCTCTTTCTGATGCAATGCTCATGTAAATCCATCTGGAACGTCTTTAGTTTTTTGTAATATTCAGGCATGAGTTCAGCTGCATATGAGCATGGCATTCCTTTCTCCAATTCGTCAATGTGTTGCAGACAAAAGTCTCCAATTGCTGATCTAGACACCTCCTGGAGTAGACATCTTGCATCTGTGTTTGGCAATTGTCTTGGATTGAATTTAGAAATGTCCCTTTGTCTGAAGTAAGTCAACAAATGTGAGTAGAATTCAGGAGAGAATGAGCGAATGAGATTGAGAAAGAATGCAGCATCATCTTTCTTTTTATTGGACACTTTGCACACACAGTAACGTCTGTCGTCGACTTCAATCTTCACTGGATATGCGTTGTTTGTACAGAAGATTAGGTTGGCTACATTCTCGGCATCACGTCTGGCAATTCCTTTCTCGTTTGCTCTGAAACTTGTATCTGATATTATGGATTTGAGAGCATCAAAATTGGACATTCTTTCTTCACCAGCATTCTTCAGTTCATTGCAGACAATCAGCATCTTTCCTTCAATCACTGTATTGAATGTACCACATAGTTCCTGAATATCGGTTATATTTGGAGCAGAGTATCCACGCATTAGTTCACAGAGCACATTGGTCCAAACATTCTTGCCAATTCCTTGCATCCCCTTCAAGATTATGACAGATGCTGTCTTCTGACCTGGATTCTGAATGACAAAAGAAATCCAATTCAAGATGAAGTTGTACAATTCGTCACTGTTGTCGGAAATGATCTCTTTGGTGAAATCTAAGAATGGTTGAATAAGCTCATTGTTTACTTCATCAACGAATGGGTATTTGTATCCTTGAAATAGTGAGAACATTTCTGGATTGTCACTGATGAACCGAATGCCATTGACCATGAAACGATTGCGATTGTCCTCGAATAGGCTTTGGCAATTGAATACTTTCACTTTCTTTGGATCCTCGTTTGGTATGGTCACTTTGATTGATTTCAATAATCTTAGGACATTGCTTTCTTTCTGAACATTGACGCAGTAGCAGAGATCAAGCGAACTGTATTCCTTCACAATGCAAAGCAACGATACTTCAACACAGCGAAGAACTTTCAGCAGATCTCTCAGAACTTCCTTTTCTGAATTGTATTCTTTATTCGTGGCCTTTTTTCTGATCGTAGAGAAGTCAAATGGAGACAGGAGATCAATTTTGTCTTTGTATGGCTCATCATTGCTTTGCTCAAGGCATTGGTCCTCCTCGGATTCATCAATGCTGTCAAATACATCTGATACATCGTAGTCCGTGAGAGGAATAACGAGTTCATTATTGTAGTATTTTTCATTGTGGATTCGAATGATTTTGACGAGTACTCCTGGATGCGAAATATTGGATGCATATCTGATTCTTTGAGCATCCCAATTCATTTTTGTATTCTCTGTTAATGTATTGTGAGCATAGACGTCTTGGTACGTTTGGTCCAGCATCTCGTCAGTGAATCCATCAATTTGTCGCAATGAATTGAGTCCAGCAAACAATGGCAACAACGATACTTCATCCTCGAGTGAACGAGAGCCAGAATCATTGTGGATTGTCAGTCCTGTCAATCCTTTTCTGATTACCTCTGCTTGCTTCAAGGTATACTGTTGAATTGAATCACCATCGAATGAAGGAGCTTTTGGACTCTCCGTCTTTGGAGGCTTGACTGATGACTTCTTCTCCGATGGAATTGGCTTCAATGCAATGCACAGATTGGACAATACATCGGACAATGATGCCAGTTTGAAGAGCTGATTAAAATCATTCAATGTTGAATATGTATGGATTTTATTCTTGCCTTCGACCTTCCTTTGCACTCTTGATTTTGGTTGCACAATCCAGCGCAGATTGGAGTCTACACAAGCGAACAAATCCACATCGTATTGCTCAGTTTTCTTTACCTTCACCATTGAATTCTTTTCCAGTTTGTATCCGTCAATATCGCAATAGATGTGAAGGCCACCAGAACCAGTCACGACTAATCCGACATTTTTAGGCAGTACATCAATCACTGATTGTCTGATTTTGGTTTTGGTTTGTTCATCAGCATCCTTATTCAAGACGTCAATGTCCACGACTGCTAGATTGGTCACATGTGCAATATTTATCGCTGTTCCTGTCTTTCTGTTTCCAGCATTATCGATTGAAGCACCTTCGCTGTATTTCTTGTTGTCATATATTGGTACTTCATGAGCTCTCAAACGATCATTCAAAGATTGTATTTCGACTGGAGTGCCGCTGAACAATGCTTCGAAATGATCGTCGATCAATCCAGGATTAATGGCACAAATGTCATTGACTTTTTTGTCTTCAACTTTTGTGTTCATTCTTTCTAAGGAGATAAAATATTAGATTTTAAAAAAAGTTAAGCGTTTGTTTTTTCTGACACCCACAATTCACTGATATTTCGATCAGAACGCACCAGAATGACGTGCACACTCTCCCCATGCATCTGTGCCATCGGTGGATTGTTCTGGCCATTTTTGATTTTTTCACTTTTTTTCACCTCCATGCATGAAAATTCAAAAAATTGAATTTTTCATAAAAAACCATATTTTTTGAGACCATCCAAAAGTGTACTGGCAAGGTTAATATCGGTCTGGTGAGCTTATTTATGATGTGTTTCGAGTGATCTGAGCAGTTGTGATGAAGTTATGGGTGGTCCAAAAATAAACGTTAAACTTTTTTACTTTTCTAATTTTTTAATTTGTATATGAAGAGCAGATCCAGACAAAGTTTGAAAAAAATGAAATCTGAAACTTTGACCATCCAAGACTGTTCCAAGGTCAATATCGATCTGCTGAGTTCATTTATGATGTTTTCAGAGCGATCTGAGCAGTAGTTCGGGAGTTATGGGTGATCCAAAAACAAACGTTAAACTTTTTTAACTTTCTAATCTTTTAATTTGTATATGAAGAGGAGTTCCAGAAAAAGTTCAAGTATTGAGCCCTCGACGTAATGTTCCAAGATACTCAGGCAAAATGGTGCCCTGGTGACTGATGCGCAGAACGATTTGGTGGTTGGATTGGAGACGGATGATCGAAAGATTGTCCCCGGGGTTCATGTTGGCCTCACTTAGATGTGACCGTAAATCATGCCCACCCAAGACTTAACCCTTCAAGGACTTCGCCAGCAGCAGTCATTTAGAAGGATCGCGATAGAACGATCCCCAAAGGAGTATCGGGGTGTCTATAGGAAGCTCGTACGAACGTGGGAAGGCTCTTCTCTTCGGTTATTTTTGTTTTTTTATTCTCCAATGGGTCGAAATTATTCGCTTTCAAGAAAAGTTCGATCGAATTTCTCCGAACCCATATTTTTCATTTTTTGAATTTCTCCGTATCACCACTTTCGATCAAAGTGTTTTTTGTTGAATAAGGATAATTTGAGCATAATCAGCCACAATTTCACACCAAGAAGTCCTGCTGGGAACCCAATCCTGCTTCCAGGTTCATCAAGGATGCCGAAAAGGTCATCCAGGAGGAGAGGGCTGACCCCGTTCAACTCTGTGAAGAGCCTGGCGGAGAAAGTCAGGTATCTTGATGTGAAATGGTGAAGTGATTAACTCAAATCGATGATCGGTGAAGTGTGTGAAGTGGTGTTTCTATGAAGAGAAGAGAAAGAATTATGAGAAGGTAATGAAGGAAGGGAAGGTAAGGAAGGAAGGGAAGTCAATGAAGGAACTGAAAAGTATGAATGAACAGAAGGGATAGAAGGAACGGAAGGGGATGAAAGAACTGAAGGGAGAGAAGGAACAGAAGGCAATGAAGGAACAGAAGGGAGAGAAGGAACGGAAGGTAATGAATGAACGGAAGGGAAAGAAGGAACAGAAGGGAGAGAAGGAACAGAAGGTAATGAAGGAACTGAAGGTGAAGGAAGAGAAGGTAATGAAGAAAGAGAACTGAATCTTGAAGAAGTTACAGAAAAAAAGTAATCCGACAGGCACGTGTGCACTATCGGAGTGTCCTCCGCCCTCTCGTAGACAGCCCTCTCTTTGTTGTCGACAGCCTGCTTCTCGTGCGTGGACACGATACAGCAGAAACTGTCTTCGCCCTCACTCACTAGGGCTGCTGTGAGTGAGGCCCCTTGGCGCCGGAAGCCAAGGTACTGCTTCATCCCATCCACCCTCAACATGGTAAACTTGTGAGTGGATGGGAACTGAGTGTGCCTATGAAAAGAATATATGAAAATAAAAAAACAAACTTGTGGAAGCAGTGACGGGTCTGAAGGCCATCTGTGGTGTGGACCTGGCCAGATACAGCTCGACTAGTTCTGAAATGCATTTTAATTGTTCAGAAATAGATTTTAATTATTCAGAAATGAACATAATTGTTCAGAAATGTACTTTAATTTTTCAGAAATGAACATACAGCTAAACTAGTTCTGAAATGAAGAAGAATAGTTCAGAAATGAAAATGATTGTTCAGAAATGAAGAGGAATTGTTCAGAAATGAAAATGATTATTCAGAAATGAAGAGGAATAATTCAGAAATGAAAATGATTGTTCAGAAATGAAGAAGAATTGTTCAGAAATGAAAAATGATTGTTCAGAAATGAACACGAATAATTCAGAAATGAAAATCAAATTCAACAGGCCTGAAAGACAAAAACAGTTCGAAAATTCATTCTTTTATAATGAAAGAACGGTTGCTCAAACGCTCAAAGTCAAAACAAATACGTTCTCGTGGTGTCAGAAATAAGTCCCGTCTCACATCAAAACGGTGTGGTTTGCATCAGTATCTCAACAAAAGACACACACAGAAGGACAAACTGTATACTGAAGCGGTTTTTGTAGAAAAAACTTGAATGTTTGAAATAGTGCGATGCGAAACTCACTTTTAATCCTGAACCCGCACAAACTCCACTTTTTTTCTTTGTAATACAAGTGGTCCGACAAAAAAAGTGACAAAAAACCTGAAAACAGGTGTTGAGAATCCAAATCTTCTGAACCAGAGAACAGATCTTCCCCAACTTTTGCATGACTCACATCAGAACAATCTGAAATCAAAAAAGTACTAAATGTGAATCACCTCACAAACTGTTCTCGGATGGATTGTGGTGAAGATTGGTCAACTCGCTGAAATACAATCGAATTTGTGCAGGTTTAGGGATCATGCGCTGGTTTTTCATGGCGCTTTAACTTGACAAATTCCCAACATTTAATCACAATTGATAAACCATGGCTTTTTTACCAGATACTCAGCTGTCTGTATGGATGAACCTGATGAGTACTATTCTCTCATTCTTTTATCTTTGACATTCTCATTTGAGATTGTTCATCGTGATCTGTTCGTTGAATCTGTATTTAGTGGAATGGTGGAGCAACGTCAGTACATCCGATAACCTTTTCTCAGTGGAATCAATGAAATACCAGACTTGTTTTCATATCTGAATTATTCGTGTTCATTTCTGAACAATCATTTTTCATTTCTGAACAATTCTTCTTCATTTCTGAACAATCATTTTCATTTCTGAATTATTCCTCTTCATTTCTGAACAATCATTTTCATTTCTGAACAATTCCTCTTCATTTCTGAACAATCATTTTCATTTCTGAATTATTCCTCTTCATTTCTGAACAATTCCTCTTCATTTCTGAACAATCATTTTCATTTCTGAACTATTCCTCTTCATTTCAGAACTATTCTTCTTCATTTCAGAACAAGTCTACCTGTAATTGTTCAGAAATGAACAGAGATTGTTCAGAAATGAACAGTGATTCTTCCCAAATGAACAGTGATTTTTCTGAAATGAATACTAATTTTTCATAAATGAAGGATCAAAATGAGTTGTCCAGATGCAATTTAGAAGCTATATTCAGGCTTCTGAAAAATGAAAAAAGGTTGATCGGACCCTTAAATTGTCTAAAAAAATTACGCGTAGCCATTTCCAATTGCGACATCAGATGATAAACGGAGAAGATTTTTCTGGAAAATCATCGCGAAATTTCATGGAACGCTCCTTTTCTCTCATCGATGATGAATCTGAGACTGACGAGTCTCAAAACTCATCGATCACCGAAAGACAAATACAATACCAATCTCTCAACGAATCGGATGGATGGTTCTTTGGTGATGAAGTTGTTGATTGTGAATCTGGGATGGAAAGTCAGCAGGATGGGCTTCTCACAGGCGGATTCAGTCAGGATTTTATTCGAACAAGTCTCAAACGATCGAAAGATGAACTTCGAAGACTCTTGCCAGAAAGAATTGAAGCAGTTGATAGTGCAAGCCCACCTGAACCTCTTCTTCCACAAGATCCTCATGAGTTTGTTGAACTACCAGCTCCTCAGAATAAGGAGGAGCAGTTGTCCGGACAAGGTGAGGCGCTGTCCGTCCTCGGACAGCGCCTAATTAGGAGGTCACAGCTCGTAAGTTTTGAAAAAGGGTGGGATCGAACGAAGTTATTGAAAAGACTGTGAAGTGGATTGATACATCATGTAACAAGATCAAATGGATCTGTTACCTTGATTGCAGGTGAAATGTGAGAGATACTTTCATTCTCTAACAGTTAATCTTGATCGATCGAACTCATTGGCAATGGAGGATAAATATAGGGCAGAAAGGGCTGATGTTTCCGCCTGGAAAAGCTCAATCGAAAGAGTCGTTGGTGGAGGAGAGTAGGTGACAAGTGAGGGTGATGAGTGGATGTGACAAGTGAGAGTGAGGAGTGGATGTGACGAGTGAGGGTGATGAGTGGATCTGACGAATGAGGGTGATGAATGGATGTGAGGATGGCGGATGCAATTTTATCCTATATGCTATGGAAAATTAGGAAGTCAGCTAGAAGTGTGTAGACAATGAGTGATGAATGTCTTGAGACACAAACCAACGACTAGGAGAATCAATGTAATCACAACGCGGATGGAGAACGATGTTGTGTTGAAGCTCGACATCGTATGAATTTGGTGGAGCAGTTCCTGTTACTGTGGGGTCAAGTCACTTCGACCTTTCTTCTTTTTTTGTTTTCCTTCTCCTCTGCCTCCGCCTTCTTCTTTTCTTCTGCTTCTATCTTCACTTTTTATGACTTCGTCTCTTCCTTCTCATCATCATCTTCATCATTCTTGTTCTTCCCCGTCATTTCGGCAATTTGTTGGAGCGACATCCCCTGCATCTGCATCATCGTAATCTTCTGAGGATTCATTCCTTGTGAAATCAGCTCCATCTTCAGCTTCTCCTCCTCATTCTCCTCTCCTTGAGTCGATCCCAACTCCATCTCGTTTTCGTTGAATCCAGCCTTGTCATTCGTTCATTGTGTTCATGTGCGATTGAGCTGTCGGAATCCCAAAGTGTGTCGACACGACTGTGTCGCCATCAATTCCTCCATCTGTATTGTCCAGCCTTTGCTTCAGACGCAACACATCATCTTTCCGCCCAATGGAGATCTGGAAGGAGATTTCTCTTCGCTCCTTCTTGAGTGAAGAGACGGTCTGAATGTATTGAGTAAGGAGAACAGTCATTGGTATGATGATGGACGCAATACCCACAATGATCGAAGCGTACTGAATCATCAACGATTGTGCCTCTGAATTGGTTGTGATCACATAATACAGAAGAGGCGGGACACCAGGCCATTAACTCCTGTTGGACACGTTCTAACTGACGTCCAATGGTACGGAAAGAGCCGGAATAACAATGGAGATGAATACTGATGGTATGAGTTGTCTTATCTCATCTCTTTCAGTCCTTAACAGGTTGCGGTTTGATTGGGATATCCACGCCACACTAATGAAGAGAATGAGATCGATAAAGTGTAAAAACAATGGAGATACACACTGATGATGTGATTTTTCAAACATCATTCCATTATGATGTCATACATTGTGAGGAGAAACGGCTTTTGAAAGCTGTACTGATTTCCATGAATTTGGATTCACTTGAGACAAGAATGATGTGAAGCAGGACAATAGAATGCTTGAATCGACAAGTGAATTCAAATTGCGATTTAAGAGGTTCTGAGAGAAAATGGAAGACGAAGACAAATTAAGATGGGGAGGACGATCCGGACATGTCCAGGACTGGACACTTTTGTCCGTTTTCAACTGATCACTATTGGATTGTGAAGAAATTTAAACAATTCATTTTTTCAACAAATGAGCGGATGTCCAAGATTGGACATGCTTGGACATTTCACCAATTTATGGGATTTTTGTCCGAATTCTCTAATACACGTTTTTCATTTTTTTGAAAGACGAAATATGAATAAATTCAACATTTTGGGTGATTTAATGAAAGAATTTGGAGGATTGAACATTGATTTATGCCAGAGGAATCACTTCTGTTTCGACTTGGACAGGGTCTCTGTCCGATGTCCGATGAGAAGGAGGTTTTGTCCGTCCGTTGCTCATCCTTACCTCAGAAGATGAAACGTGGTCGTCCAACTTCTCGTCCTGCCCAGGCCTCTCCAAAAGGTCTCCATAATTTGCACGAGATTTGGTGTCTATTTGAGAATGAAGAGAAAAAGGAAGAAATGGAATTGGTTTTAATCAGGAATCATGTGAGAAGATCCAAACTCTCGTTTGGTGTCTATTTCATCACTGTCATGTGAAATAAAAAAGTGCAGGATAGATCGAGATTATCTTGCGGAAATTAGCCGAAACGCATTATTCAGACCAACTCGATGTTGAAAGTGTTTGTTTTCTCCTCATTTCCTCTATTGGTTATTGATAGTCTCTAAATTACCAGCTCTGATCCTCATCCACATTCATTCCGCGATACTGTTCCCTATTCTCTGTTTTCCCCTCGTATGATACTTCACTTATCACCACCGTGCACATATATTGAGGAAATTGTCATAAATGAAAGAAAACTCCAGGATGAAGAACCAAACGGTAAAGATCGAAATACAACCCTTCCGAACAATCCCCATCGTATCCACGAACAAGATCTGAGGAAGATACTCGAACTACTTCTCGACACTCACCGGAACAACCCATTATTCTCCCAAACACAGCAGTTTTCTCGAATTGAGTTTAGATCTCCCTCAAAGAATCAAATATCAGGAAACCAGAAGGAATGGAAAGTGTGATTTCAGATGGCCAGTTTGCATCTACGGAAGAGGGAACAAGTGTGATGAAGAAACATCAAGTTTTGATTGAGAAATCTTCAGTTTCTCTAAATTGAACTCTGCTCGTTTTGGCAACGATGCACATTCAGATTCCAATCAAAAGACGAAACGAGGAAGAACTCTGAGCACTGTTGATTGAAGATTCGTCAGTGTCATTGCAGAACTGTTGTTTCAAGCTGGCGATACATGATTCACAATTTTTGTTCCGAAGACAGAAAGAAATCAGATCCATACGACACGGATGATTCAACACAACAACTAAATCACGAGGCCATGGAGGATATTGCCCTCGTTACATTCAACCACACTCTCGAAAGGGACGAATCCTATCGAATCGAATCTGGTTTCGTCACAACTGGATTTATCCAAAATGGTGACGGCTGATGGTATTATTGTCACATTTGAACATGGTGACGAAGAAACTGAGGGCATGCAGGGAGTTTCCTGTTCATTGTCTGCAATTTAAGTTTGAAATGGAAGTCCACCGTTCTATCCACGGAAGAAACCTGGCTGGTACTTATCCCAGGAATTGTTTGGATACTGGATGGAAAAGAGCTCCAAATCCTTTTGGAACGGTGAACCGCGATTTGAACTTTGGGGGCTCGATTATCAGTTTGAACAACTCATTCCTGTACTACCACACCCGCGGTCCTCAAACACCTCTCTCCAACGCCAACATCATCAAGGAGAACATCAATCCAGGTCAGAGCGATCATGTCAGTGTTGAGTATACCACATCCAACGCAACGAACAGTGACACCGTTATTCTAACTTACTGCAACTTCCTGGACATCTCAACAACGGTGAAAGGAGGAGCGATCTTTTTTGACAGGATCCTGTCCAAGATTCATTTAAAACACTGCAACTTCGTCCGAGTGTGTTCGAACAGTGGTAGCGCCTTGCTTACCAGCCAATTCAACGATCTGACATCTTGACATCTGAATATTTCTGATTGTGTGTTACAGGAAAGACGAACCACAACCTGAACAGGCTACACATTCAAATGCAACAACACACACGATCTTCACGTTTCTGATTGCTTGATGACTCGACGTCTCGCATTTTCAGGATAGCCGGAGTGACAGGCTAAGCTGGTGCTGCCCGGAGAGGGCCAGATGTTCGAAAGCACGGCGCCAGTTAATCTCAGCGTTTCGTCACCCGTAGCTCCGATTGGGCACGACAGAGATCCACCTGACTAACATCAACCTCACTTCTGTCACGCGGAAGGCACATCTGAGCGAGTTCGATCGAGTCCACAGGTTCAGGCTGAGCAAAACCATCCCAATCTGACCAAACTTTGCACGTTCTCGTCGGACAACGTTTTCAACAAGATCGAGCAGCTCCGAATGATCTTCCCACCGAACTCTTCCCATCACCGCCCTCGGCGACCACACCTACCCCTTCGCCCCCAGCCTCGTCCAGTTCACGCGCCAGCTCGTCGTCCAGCTCGCTTCGGAGCTACATCCGCAGTGGACGTCGGTGGGTGACGAGTCGGACGATGGGAGTGTGTATTCGGACGACATGGACGACATGCCAATGTCCAGCCCGTCCACACGCAATCCGATCGACTCCCTCTGCACCATCCAGTTCGGGGATGCTCTGGCAGAGGCTCTCTCCCTTCTCTTTTTCGCTCTTCTGAAGGAGATAGGGCAGGAAGGCGTGCGGTCGGCCGACGAAGGTCAAGAGACTTCGTTCTTCTCCGAAATGAACACGTTCTGGGCCCAGATGGGAGAGTACAACTCGTCGCTGCTGTCTCGGAAGAAGAAGCTGATCGCATGAAAGCCCTATCTCGCTCTCCATCTCCACTCCACAAATTAGGCCTCGCCAAACACGTCGCACTTCCTCGTAGCGCAGGATAGCCTCAACATCACCATTCTGAACAAGCTGCCCATCCTGCCCAACTTCATTCCCGACACCACGTCGAAGGAGTACGCGATGAAGGTCACGGGGGTTGGAAGGAGGAACTGGAAGAGTGGAACTGCCTTCTTCCGCATCCTCCCCATGCTCTCCTCTCTCGTCCTCTCCTCGTCTACGCCACTCCCCACGCTTCCTTCTTCACTGCCCTGTTCGCTCGGTGACATCGAGTGTAGTGTGAATATAATATCCACCTGCGTGCCTCGTCGCCCTTCCTCCTTCTCCACGTGTACCATTCTCTTTGTTTCTTCGTCTGTCTCGGCGGCGTCGCTGTCCGCACGCTGATCAGGCAGTACCATCCCGCTGTCCTCCTCTTCCTGGCTGACCATTCGGCAGCGGTGGGGCAGAGGTCCAGAGCAACCTGATCATGTGGCTGGTCAACTCCCTCTTCTCGGACGTCCACGCCATCGACCAAGGCCGGATGGATCTGCTGAGATCGCCTGTTTGGATCGTCTCGCTCGTCCAGGCAGCCGAAGGGATGTGTGCCAGACGGAACCTGCTCGTCCTTCTTGTCGACTACAGCTTCATGCAGCTGCAGAAGGACGAGGAGAAGAAGCAGCCGAGCCCCAGCACACCCGCCTCCACGCTGCCCCTGTCTGTGGACGAGGTGGAGCAGGCGTTGGAGCTATTCCGATGGGCCAAGGCGGAGGTTGTGGTGCTGTTCATGTTTGTGTCGGCGCTGTCGGCGAGTGCCCAGTCACTCTTCATCAACTATATCTTCGTCAAATCAGACTAGACGAGCCAGTCAGCCCCTCTGCCCATCAAATCGCAGGCGATCAACAAGACGAGAGTAGTTGGAGTGTATTCGCGGCTCTCTTCCCTCACAGACACGTTCCGATTGGTCTGTCTTCTCTTTTCTCATCTTCTTCAGTTCTCCCACAGCAACGCTGTCCTCCACCAACATCCCCTCGTCCTCACTGCCCTCGCCGCGTTTTCGCAGTCTCCGAACTTTTGGGAGATGAACCAGGCACGACTGATGCTACTCAACCTCTACTCGTCGCTCCCGTTCTTCGTCAGCAAGCACAGGACACTCATCTTCAAGAAGAGCGAGCGGTGTTCGAAGCCAAGCACAAAGTGACCTGCCTCGACGTGGTGATCAGCTGGCGCGTGATGACCGGGATGAGCATCCTTGCTCCGCTCGGTGATCAGGTCGACTTCACCCAACTCTTCACCATCAACCAGTGTCCGCGTGCCAGCTCTCAAAATGCGAGCTGCTGCTCGTTCAGCCTTCCTCCGCCGCTGTTGTTCGACGTCTCGCTCCGATTCCGTCCACATCCGTACAGCAGAAGAGATGCTGCTGTTCGACGTCGAGCTCCGATTCCGTCCACATCCGTACAGCAGAAGAGATGCTTCTGTTCGACGTCGAGCTCGAAGGGTGGTGGGACTGCTATGTGGACTAGAGGACGAAGCTTCGTCACCACGTCACCATCACCCCGCAGTTACATCTCACCACAACCTCCCGCTCGGCCGTCGAAGACAGCGACGCTGCCCTTCGCATCATCTACAGCCTCGCTCTCCCCACTCCACCCGCATCATAGGTCCACCTCGTCGCGTGTGCTTGATGATGTGGTCAACGTCCTCGCTGTAGTCGTGCAGGAGAAGAACACGCCAGTCCAGACAATCATCCACGTCCACATAATCACCAATCTGTTCGAGAAGTCGCCGCACTCGTTGAGAAGGCACTCGACAAGCGTGCTCTGAACTTGAGCAGAGATAACCGCAACGAGATGCAAATGGCTGCTCGGCAGAACACGTCGCCCTCCCGATCCATCCTCACCTGCTCACACCACCCCTCTCGACTCCAGTTCAGCTCAGTCCCCGCATTTTACGTATGATCCGACGCCCCCGACACAGCCCTCTTCTCCCCACACTCACCCATCGTCCCCAGCTTCGACACCCCATGCACCTGCTGCTCGGCGGGAAGGGCACGGTGCAGATCGACCACCTCCTCCACATCCGCACAGACACTCTCCGCCTCTTCACCTCCGTCTTCCTCCGCTGCTCAATGAGTTCAAGCAGGCTGGCATCCACCAGCAATCCAACGTCGAGTTCTTCCAAATGAGGATGGGCCAGAAGGACCCAGCCATCGCGCTGTTTGTTTCTGTTTCGCTTTTATTCTCTTCAGGGTTGCTGCTCAGTTTTGAAAGGGCATTCATTCCTTCGGAAGGACTGACATTTGTCTCATATTTGTCGTTGTTGGATTTATTGAAGGGAGAAATCAAGAACTCGAGAGGATGTGCAATGCGGACGAAGAGTGAATGAAGAGCGAACGGAGGGCGAACTGAAGACGAAAACAGCACGAACACTACGTGAACGGATTACGAACGGAGGGAGAACAGGTGGATTCTTCGAAGAGTTGAGTGAACGGATTATTGTTTATTATCGACCTGCCTCCTCTCATCACAGGATTTAATTGTGTGTTTTGGAATATCCTTCTACAGTCGGTCGGAATGTTGAGGAATTTGTAACTCGTCATGTCAAACGTAAAACTGTAGAATTGCATTTTTCATCAAAGGAAAAAGTGTCAAACCTCTGTCTGTCTCATGTGTCGACATTCGATTATCTTTCAAAATTTTCATTCAAAATTCCATATCAAGATTTCTACATCATTGTTGAGCACATTCTTCAACTTTTTCGTGATCGTGTGCTGAGAGAATGAGAGTATTCGATTGGAAAAGACAACAAAGGACGATACCGGAACAACTCAGAAGACATAGGGTGCTGGGCGCATTCAAGGGTCTCGTACAACCAGCTTGGGAAAATGATGATCCAGTCGTGGAGGAAGAAAGAGCGTATTTTCAAGGAATCAGAAAGCAGTGTACTATGCTTGATAAAGAAGACAGTAGAAGAGAAATATCATGAAATCAAACCTAAATTTTGATAGAGAATCAGAGAAAACACATCGTTTGGAAATCCGAAGAGCAAACCCATCTGACTTTACTAGACTCGATTCAAAACAGATTGTCCAAATTTCAAGAAGTCTGAGGGAGCTTGTTGAACAGTGATACACAGATTTGATGATGTTCAATTCGGTTCGCATATCAATTTTGTCTCACAAAGTTCCATCCACTCCGGTTTATCAACACGAGTGGAGACGACTTTCAACAGAATGAGAGATTTGCATTGATGTCTGGAACTAATTGGTTTGCCGTCTTAATAATTTTGCCAGCCAACAATGTGAATTTCTGAAATCTACACAATTTTGACTCTATTTTCATCTCAAACTTTGAAAGTACAACTTCAAAGCAATTAAACGGCAAACCAATTAGTTCCAGACATCAATGCAAATCTCTCATTCTGTTGAAAGTCGTCTCCACTCGTGTTGATAAACCGGAGTGGATGGAACTTTGTGAGACAAAATTGGATATGCGAACCGAATTGAACATCATCAAATCTGTGTATCACTGTTCAACAAGCTCCCTCAGACTTCTTGAAATTTGGACAATCTGTTTTGAATCGAGTCTAGTAAAGTCAGATGGGTTTGCTCTTCGGATTTCCAAACGATGTGTTTTCTCTGATTCTCTATCAAAATTTAGGTTTGATTTCATGATATTTCTCTTCTACATCTTCTTTTATCAAGCATAGTACACTGCTTTCTGATTCCTTGAAAATACGCTCTTTTCTTCCTCCACGACTGGATCATCATTTTTCCCAAGCTGGTTGTACGAGACCCTTGAATGCGCCCAGCACCCTATGTCTTCTTGAGTTGTTCCGGTATCGTCCTTTGTTGTCTTCTTTTCAATCGAATACTCTCATTCTCTCAGCACACGATCACGAAAAAGTTGAAGAATGTGCTCAACAATGATGTAGAAATCTTGATATGGAATTTTGAATGAAAATTTTGAAAGATAATCGAATGTCGACATGAGACAGACGGAGGTTTGACACTTTTATTTCGATGAAAATGCAATTCTACAGTTTCAGGTTTGACGTGACGAGTTACAATTCCTCAACAGTCCGACCGACTGTATTGTTTTGATGTCTCTAATGGCATTTGTGATTATTCTCAATTCCCAACGTTGCCTTGATGTCAGTATACTGGATAAAATAATGTATTGTCGTGCCAACTCAACACGATGACTTCTGAGCCTTTGAGTGAGAGTCGGAGTAAATGGTGGGTGCGATCATACATTCCAAGCCACCACGTGCTATCGGACAAAAGCGACCAGAATTATCACTATTTGAATTTCTTCATACCGAATTCTCACCAGCGACCATTTTCTCCACCGAGCGGCCATTTTGGAACAGCCTGGTCCTGCCCCAAAGCCCCGACGATCATACACCATTCTCACGCCTCGTGAACGCGAATTGGTCCTCGATGAAGTGAAGGAAGGGAAGAAGTACGATTTGATTGTCGAAAAGTGGAACATCTCGAAAGGAACAATCAACAACATCGCATCTGGAAAACCTGCTCCCAAGCCTCGTGGGGAGCAGTCTATCGAAAAATCACTCCAGAAATTTCACGATCAATGAATGATGCAATTCTTCAAAACCCACTCTTGAAGGAGAAGAACTCAAAACTCTCGTCGAGGAGAATCATGGAACATCGGTTGCAGTGTCGACAATCAATGCTCACCTAACTTCACCAAAATGGTGGAACACGGGTGTACAAAGTTCACTGTGAAGAAAGTCGAACTGCTCCAACACGAACGCAATTCGGAGGAAACAAAGGACGCGAGACTCGACTATCTTCAGCGATACGCAACAACATTCTCTCAAGGTGGATTTGCTGTCTACATCGACGAAACTTCCTTCAACAAGACCTGCTTCCAAAATCAAGGTCGTGCTCCAATCGGTCAGCGTTGCCTTCAACGAGTTCGTCGATTGCAAACGGAAAATCTCACTGCAATCACAGCGATCTCTGAAGCGTGGGGTGTTGTTCATGTGACGGGTTCAAGGAACTGTGTCTGCTCTTGAATTCCAACATTTCCTCCTCTCACTTTTGAGTCCCTTCAAAGAAGAACGAATGAAAGCTGCACACTGATTATGGACAATGTTGGCTTGCACAAGACGGATGAGGTGAAAGAGCTCATCAGATCGAAAAATTACACAACTCTGTTCACTCCACCAAATTCATGTGAGTTGAATCCGATCGAGTACGTCTTTGGCATGTGGAAGGTGGGAGTTCGATTCCTTCTCATGTCAGAACAGAGGATCAACTGCGGATTCATCTTTCGGAATCTCTCAGTGCAATTCCTCATCGGAAGATATCCGCGGCCATCAGATTTGTGTCTCTCAGACTTCATCCAATTGTCGCTCGCCGAGGTGATTTGGCTCTCAATCGAACACAAGAACAGTTCAACCGCGATTCGAACGGCCCACATGCTCCAAGTCCGCAAGCAATCATGCCACAGACCACGGACCACGAGTGGAAGAACCTGAAGAATAAACTGCTTCATCAATAATTCACCACACAAGAGTGTTTCCCTTCGTTCTGTCAGTCTTTTCTAAAACAGGTGGTCTCAAAATAAATCCGAAAAGAGCCGTTCATTTCTGAACAATCACTGTTCATTTCGAATAATCATTGTTCATTTCAGAAAAATCACTGTTCATTTACGAATAATTCATGTTCATTTCTGAAAAATTAAAATTCATTTCTGAACAATCATGTTCATTTCTGAACAATCAAAACACATTTCTGAACAATTATGTTCATTTCTGAATAATTAAAATACAATTCAGAACTAGTCGAGCTGTAGTCCGTGTGTGAAAAAATCAAATAAAGAGTCTGAAGACGTAATAGGAGAAACTAAATGATGATCAACATAATTTGTGAAAAAACCAAACTCAGAGTCACACACGTTTTTCCGTGCTGCTCTGAAAATAAAGAGTATGTAACAGTTTTCTCCGAAGGGAGAATGCTTGGACGAAAGTAAGAAACCTAAGAAATACTGGTTGCGAAAGTGCGGGCCAGCATCTGTAAAATAAAAATATTCTTTTGATGAACATAATCTTGCATGTCGAGAACATCTGAAAGACATTCTTCGACGAAGCGGTGATCGTGTGTAGTGATGGGAGACAGAAAGTTGTGATGTGTTAAAATTAATTGGTTGTGATGTGTGTGATATACCGAAATGCATAAATGCAGAAACGGAAGTATTAACGAAAAGTCATGACCAGTCTGGTCACGAGATAAAGGAAGATGCCAATTTTCTTTAAAATCAAGAACGATGACCAAAGTCATCGGTGAGGTGAATATTGTCTTGTTGTAAAATCGCGTTGTTTTGTGCGATAATCTTGTGTTTTTATTTCTTCTATTTCTTTTTTTCTTTTCTGGTATCTGTTTGTTTTGTGATGCCAGAGTTTTATGTTTTTCTAGGAAATCTCCACGAGCACATACACTGCATAGGTCCGTCCGACATTCTGGTTTCCTCAGGAATCTTGTTTTCGGCAAAATGTTGAGTAATGCATCGTGGTCTTTCCTTCTTCCTTTAATTTGTTGTAAAAGTCTTTTTGTTGTATGGAGTAATCTTTTCTGGTTTTGTTTTGTTTTTGTTTGTTTTGTGTTTTGTTTTGGCTGTGTGGGTGAGATTGCCAAATGAAGAGGTGGTTTGGATGGTGGGAGCTGTCAATATTGGACTAGGAGGGCAGACAAAATCGACGTCGCTCTCGTCTAACGTATCTTCTATTGTCTTCTCTAAATGCTAACAAGTTGAGATAATCAGGAC
>JARBJD010000495.1:0-41152 GCA_033064195.1 Blattamonas nauphoetae
AGTGGACACAGAACTAAAAATGTTTGATCGTCAAGATAAAAACGAACTGTAAGATCTGGTACATGAATGTGTTTTATCACTTCAAACCTTGTTTCACTTCACAATTTTGATCTCTTTATTGACATTTTTGCTCTAATCTTTCATAAAACACACTGGTGTACCAACGAGATTCAATCTGAAATGATCAGTGAGATCTGGTACATGAATGTGTCTTATCGTTTAGTTCTCACTTCAATCATTGTTTTTTACTCTTGTTTTCTGAAATTTTGATGAACGCGTTCATAAGGTGAAGTGGTGTACCAACGAAGTGAGAAAAACAATGACTGGAGAGATCTGGTACGTCACTTCACCTTATCGTTGCTAACATTGTTTCACTTCACAATTTTACTCTAATAAGAAACATTTTTGCCAAACCCGTTCATAAAGTGAAGTGGTGTACCAACGAAATGCGAAAAACAATGATCGTTCAGATCTGGTACGAGATTTTGTTTTATCGTTTACTTTTCACTTCACTCACTCTTTTTTTCTCTTTGTTTGTGAAATTTTGACGAACCCGTTCATAAGGTGAAGTGGTGTACCAACGGAACGCAAAGGATCAAGATCGTGCAGATCTGGTACGTCACTTCACCTTATCGTTTCATTCTCACTTCATTTACATTTTAGTACTCTAGTTTTGTGAAATTTAGATGAAGATGTTCATCAAACTCAATACTTTCCCACCATTTTCACTATTTCCATTTCACCATTCACTATCATACTTGCCCACTTCATTTTAGCTTCATTCACCTTCATTTGGTCAAATTAAGAGAAAACGTCGACGAAAAATGAAGTATTGTGATGTGCTCGTGAAGTGTGTAGGACTGAAAAATGGGTTGTAAAATGAGGGGAATGAAGAGGAGAGTTGAATACCTGAAATGTGAAACGTGGAAAGTGAAATGAGAGATGAAAGGTGTTGAAGTTGTTTAAGCTTAGACAAACGGTATGATGGAAAAACACATAAAACCAACATTTTGAAAAAACTAGTCGTTAAAAATGTCGCGAAAATTCAGTACTCCCTCCTCGAAAGGTGAGAAAGAAGATGTGATGTGAGAAAATCGGGGCAAAAATCGATATGAGTGAAAAGTTGGTGAAAATGTGGTGTAAAAAAGGTGCGTGTAAAAAAAGACGACTCTGAAGGTGAGGTGGTCGGAAACCTAGGAAAAGCGTCGGAAGGACGCGAATGCGAAGAAAACGAAAAATCTAACGCAAAAAACGAAAACTGACGAAAAAAGTGGTGAAAGATGACGTGAAAAAGTGAGGTTGAAAAGTGTCACCAAAAGGCGACTCCGAGCGAAATGAAGTGTAAAAACGCAAATAGGAGGCAAAAGTGATCCTAAAAAGTGAAGTGCTGAAAGCGCATACATTTTTTTTAAAATTCGGAGAAACTCGAAAAATGGAATATGGGTTGATCTAGAAAAATCCCGATCCGGCCTTGATCTAACCAAAAATCCCAAAAGTGTTTTTTATCGCGAATTTCACCTTCTGAAATCGATTTTGTAATTTTAGAAGGTGTTTGAGGTGTATTTGAGCCATATAGCAGCAGTTTTAAGCAAGTTCTGAAAATCGACTTTTTGGTCACTTTTTCGACCACAGTTCGGTACGTAGTTCCACAAATTCTCAACCGATTTTCATCGGGATTGTTTTGATCGATGACTCACATCGTCCCCGACATTTTAGAAATTTTTTCGATTTTTTCGAAGTGGTTCTCAAGTTGGATTCACTTTGTTCGAGTTCAAAAGTGAAAAAACATCGAAAAAAGTGACAACATTTTTGGAATATGACAAAAATTTGCTTCAAAATTGACGCTTAAAATGAGGTCAAAATATTGGACATATTTTTGGAATTTAGGTCAAATATTGGCATCATTGAAATGGCCTAAATTCCTTTTAATACAAGATTGAGAAATGGTCAATCGGAATTGACTTTTCGTTTCTGATTTCAACGACTATTTCAATCTGGTTCCCAAATCGTCTACTATACTACTATGTGAATGAAGAATTTCTCCCAATGCGAAGAATGATCGACACAAAAAATACCACCTGGTTTATGCAAGATGGGGCCCCAGCCCACACAGCCCGCGAGACAGTGGATTTTATCTCATCAAAATTTGAGAATCGATGGATCGGGATGAATGGACCTCATCCCTGGCCTGCACGAAGCCCAGATCTCACGCCGTGTGATTTCCTGTGTTGGCGAGAACTTGTCGAAATGTCCTCCAACGTTGCATTACTTGTATAGAAAGAGCAGGAAACTCAGTTGAGATTTAAACATCATTTACGTTTCATTTCACCTTATTTTGAAGTTTTTCATCAGTTGTTTGAAAACAGAGATCGATCAACCCATTGAGTCAGACCACTTACGGCACACCCTGTACAAATAAAACAATCTGAAAAGGAAAATTAACACTCTTATCGGGGCTTATCTGTAATTGCGAAGAATGTGAATGTATTATCCAATTTTGCTGACTTTTTCAAATTCAATTTTTTCAATTTTTCGATTTTTGAATCGGGTATGTCTCGCCAGTTTAGTCTCTGCATGGCCTCGATCCCGACAGGGGTCAAGAGGCTTCGAACCCTCGGTGATGATTTAGAATCTCTGGACACAAGTCAATAGTCAAAATGCACGAAACGAAGCCACACCAATTAAGGAATGCAGAACAGTCAAAAAAACGTACTGCGCAGTTGGAAGAGACATCAGGGCAAGGATAAACAATGGATTTGTTGCACATCGAGTCAAAATCTGTCATTTCCACTGATTTGGACCTGAATCGCTCATTCTGGGGGAAAGTGATGTTTGAACTGAAACGGAAATCCGAATGAAGAAGAAAATCCTCCTCGCAACGATTGAGTCGATAAACAAACGTGAATTGTAAGAGAGAAAAAGAGATTGGTTGATCCGCCCATTGAATGTCATTCTGTTACATCACATCTCATCCTCTCTCCACGTCTAATTGTTCGAAATTCCATGTCGACATGTGTGCATTTCAGTCATATTTCAATTCTTGACTCTCTTTGATTGTGCTGACAGATCGAAAAGGAGCAATGATTGGGCGTGGGTCACTGGGAACAGTGATGAGACTGCACAACGATCAGACCAAAGAAGAAGTTGTGATGAAGCATGTGAAGCAGAGTGGAACGAATTCGTCATCCTCACTTGAAAGCACGCTCCAACGACTCGTCTCGCTTCGTTCTGACACACTGCTGCCCTATCTGTCGTACGATCGCCACGACGACGGATTTGATGTGTTTATGTTGTTTTGGGACAAGAAGACACTTGGGAAGCATGTGGAACGGCAGGAAAAGAATGGAGTGAAACTGACCGAAGGAGTTTGTCACTTCTTGTCCCACTTCTCTTTGTCTCGTGCTGTTCTTCTTGTGAGCAGTGCTTGGACATCCCCCCTTTCCATCATTTTGATCATTTCTCTTTGTTTTCACCGATCTCCCTTCATCGATTCTTCACGTCTCGTTCAGCAAATTTATGGATTTCTGTCGCAAATCGTTTCTGGACTGTTGGTTCTTCATGAACATGGTATTGTCCATGGACTTTTGAAGCCCAGCAATGTTCTGGTAGTGTCCCAAACTCGCTGTCTTCTCTGTGTGCTGTTCTCTCCTCACATAATTTTGTAAATTGTCCCTGGTTGGATGCAATAGGTAATTATGGCCTCGCAGAGTTCATTCCTCGATCGAAACTCGTTCAAAGGTGTGTGCCATTCCGTCCTGATCATCGTTTCCTCATTCTCGTCTCCTGCGCAACACCACCCGTTTTCAGTCCTTACTCAGCACCCGAATTGCGTCATGGTGCCCCGTATGCGATCGTGCTTCAATTTTCATCCTGCTTCTGTTTATCATCCATTCTCTTTCTGCTTCTCGATCTTCTTCGATATGTGTTCTAATTCAAATGTTGTCCAGTCTCTCTCCCCAAACAGATGTGTTCTCATTGGGTGTGTTGCTGTATTTCCTTTGCACTTGGTCCTTTCCTTACAACATGAAGACATTGGAGAAAGTGTCGAAAGGGATGGACAGTGAGAAAGTACTGAGCGAAATGTGGAAGAATCTGCGATGGATTGGGAACACATACTCGCAGGGACTGTGGAAAACCGTAAAAACGATGCTTCATCCTGTGTGTTCACCGACTTCTTGATTCCTTCTTCATTCTGTTTTATTCTCGTCATTTGTTCGTTTTCAGGATTCGTCACAACGCCCAAGTTTGGATTCACTGCCTCTTCTCTCCCGAATCAACACCGCAACGAAAGGAGCCTTGGATCGCTCGCTGACTCGTCATCTCTCCCACTCGCCCCTCTCGACGCCCCAAGCGACCGACCGAGCACCAAAAATCGAAGAAATCACCCACCCATCACAAATTCTTGTCGATTCCGAGAAAAATGTTGACGATACCGAAGAACGTGGACTTGACCAAAATGAGGTCCTCCGATTTGCAGCTGCGCTCGTCCCAACATCGCCTGAATTGATGCTCCGAAAATCGCCCCCAACTTCTTCGTCTGAACCAACTCTGGAGTCCTTTACTCCGAATACGAAAGCATCCCGCCGTTCTCAGCGCTGGGGTGGTGAAGGAGAGGCAGAGGAGAGAGGGCAGAGTGGACGAAAGGAGGAAGGGAGTGTTTGGGACGAGCCAGACTCGTTTCCAGCAGCCCAACCACCATCGCCTTCAATTTCAGCGTCGTCTGCTCGTTTAGCGTCTTTCCACGCCCTTCCGCGTCCTTCCGACATGTTTGGGAGGCAGGGAAGAGTGGTAAGTGGGATGGGAGGTGGAAGAGGGCGAGGAGAGAGTGGGGAAGGAGGGAGAAGGGAGAAAGAAGGTTGGATGGACTCACCTGGTCTGTCAGACGCGATGCGGATGGAAGTGATGGAGATGATTGCCGCGTCGGTGGGAGGGCAGGGCAGAAGGGGAAGGGAGGAAGAAGGAGAGAAGGAAGGGTGGAGAAGGAAGGAGAGAGACAAGAGAAAGGAAGAGCGAGGAAGGGGGAATGAGCCAACTGTGGGAGAGAAAGAACACACGGCAATTGCCAGAAGCGAGGAAATGGAGTACACCCAAAATGAAGATGTGAATTTCGCTGTTTGTCACTTTGCCAGTCCCTCCTTTCTCTTTCTATCCTTCCGTCTTCTGTCCTCTCGATGCTCTCTTTCCACCATTTCTCCTCCTTCCCTCTCTCCATCCTCATTTCTCATTCTTCCTCACTCATCTCTTCTCCTTCTTCTCCTTCATCAGGCTGTCAGCTCGCTTCTCTCTTCGCTCTCCTCGCTGTCACTTTCAATGCACACAACGAGAGCAGCGATGGCAGCAGAACTCAGCGGATTCAGCGCGTTTGTGAGAGGGTGGGAAACAGAAGGCCGCAATTTGGGGAACGAAGCCAACAACACGCAGTTGGAGGCACTGATGAGTGTGAGGCAAGGGAGTTCGATTTGGGAAGAGAAGCAGATTCTTGCATACTTTTGTTTCATTGCTGTTTCCTCATTGATTCGTGTGTGTTTGTCTCAGGCGTGCTGCAGGAGGAAATACGAAAGACGGAAGAACTGGCAGATGTGGTCGCCTACGCAGAATATTCGAAGTGTGTCACCCTTCACTCTCCATTCTCTCCTTCCGTCTCTTCCTTTCCTTCTCGTTCTCCCTCCCTCATCTCCTCTCTCAGAACCCTCTCGCTTCGCCTGTCGAGTTTGGAGGAGCAGAACCGCTCTTTGGACGCGTCGCTGTCATCCCTGGCATCGTCGCTCTGCTCACCCACACTTCGCAGTCTGACGAAGACGAACATAAGCCTGCGACAGGAATGGGTGCTTGCGATGGAAGAGATGCGGATGGATTGCTCACCGTTCCTGAATTGGGATGAGAAAAAACCTGAATCTGAAAATGAAAAGGCCGATATCTTTCAATCTCTTGTTGCCACATTGAAGTTGCAGCCTGTTCTTGATGCCTCTCTGGAAGTGAAAGCGGTAAAATTTCTGCAATCTGTGATTCCGTATGGTAAAAGATACGCTGATGGTTTTCTCGACAGATATGCTTCAAACTCGCATGAGTCATCGACAGTTTTCGTCCAGTCCATTGTAGTTCTCGTCTCTTCTGCCAGCCAAGTCATCAACACATCAGCAATGAAGTTTCTCGGAAACCTGATCTTGTTCTGTTCAGCCAAAGTCCGACTTGGCCTCGTCAAAACTGATCTGCTCCCTCAACTCATCACCACTCTCAACCCACAGTCTCTTGACTTTGCAGAAGCTGTCAATATCCACACTGGTCTCATCAAAATCATCAACTATTCTCTCTGGCTCACAACTCAGAATGGTCTCGCCAAACTCGAGATCAAAGATGACGATGACCATTCAGCTGTTCATGAGACGATTTTTCAGCAAGTTCTCACACCTTCGGAGAAGTATATTTCCCTTTTGTGCGTGAACCGCTCTTCGATCGTCGATGGTGAGCCATCCTTACAATTTCTGAAGCTCCTTGCTCGACTCCTCGACATATGTCCGTATTATCAGCCCACAATGGATTTTGTTCTTCATATACCAGTCATACTCACAATCCCAAGTTGTCTCACTTTCTTCGAAGATGATTGCTCAATCTGGACTTTTCTGTATAGAATGAACAATGCCCAGCTGGAATGGAACAGAACAAAGCGGAGAAGTGCAACAGATCTGGAAGACAGTGCATCAAATGCTGAGAATGGAGGGCATCGAAGATGTGATTGAGGAAAAGCTGCAAAACGACCAAAAAGAATTCTATGGAAGATGGATTGTTGCCAGATCGGTTGAATGGAACAATCTGCAGGGCATGAACCGTCACTGAGATGGATAGAAAGAGCACAGAACCAGCAAATCTTTCGAACTGTTTCTGGCTTCCTTTGGACAACAAACACTGTTTGTGTGTGATCTTTGTGGGCTCTGACATTACCTCATGATTTGATTTGCCGGAAAGGTTGGGATTCTCTCTCGCCAGTCTCGCTGCTGGTCACCACTCTCTCCTTCTCCTTCGCCGCCTCTCTCACTTTCTCGCACTGCTCGTTTCTGAAAGACTCTGTGTTCATCGATCTCTGCTCCATCGCAACCTGCACCATCACACTTCCCTCTGGCTCTCCCCTCACCACACTCGGTGAGACGCGTGCTGGTAGCTGTTCGTTCGAAGCACAAGCAATAATCGCTTCGACTGTCCTCCTTCTTCACGTTCTTTGACTTATCGTCGAGTTCATCGCCCTTCCTTCCTCACCCAAGATTCCACTCCAAACTGGATGTGGTGTGAAAGATGAAGGAATGTGGACGAAAGCACGAAGAGTCGAGTCGAAGGAAGAACGATGAAGAGAAAAACAGACACGGTGATGTCCAGAAAGAACAGAATCCGGAGATCGCATTCAGAATGTGAGAGTCGGAAGTGGAAGTGTGAGAGTAAGGAGTAAGAGAAGAAAGGCAGGCAATGATGTGAGGGTGAGAGGGACGAAGAGAAGGAAGGAGAGACGAAAGTGCACGACTCCCCTCCCGCACCTTTCTCTGCCTGTCTCAGATGCGGCAGACGAAGATCAGTGTTGCTTTTCGTCGCTCTCGCCGGCAGAACCCCAACTGACCACCCGCTGTCCCCTCACTTTTAACCACAGCAAACTCCAACCGGACTCGTGAAAGGACGAGATTGCTGTTGGCTGACGTGAGCAGAACCAGATGGAACGAACACAGCGGCATGCAGACATACAGACATAACACCGACACAGCCGCCATTGCTCTGCCTGATATTAGAAGACTCGAACAGAACAACACAAAATACTTCGCTCTCCACACTAAACCATCTCCCACCCCTCTTCCCTCGTTTCTCCTGATTTCAACACCACTCTCTAGCTCTGTTGTGTTTTGATTTGAAGAGTGATTGACCAATCACGAAGGATCGTCGAGCTGATGTGGGACTCCCTCGAACACTCTCCACCACACTCGACATACACTCCTCTTCTTTTTCTTCGTTGGATTGTGTCCTTTGATTTGTGTGTGCATCGTCTGTCTGGCCGTTGTCAGGGCGGATTTTTGACCGTTTGAACGACACCAACTCCATCAACATTCACGCAACGATGTCACACCCATCTCACCTGAACTCCGTTTGAGTGCATTTCCCTCTGCCTCTCCCTCACCACCCACACCCTCCCACTCCCCTCTGCCTCTCCCTCACCACCCACACCCTCCCACTCCCCTCTGCCTCCCCCTCACCACGCTCTGTGTGGCACGTGCTGGAAGTCATTCATTCGAAGCGAACTCATGCGCGCATGCGCTTTTCTTATTCTGGATTGATTCTATCCTCATTCCTGATTTGTCCACAAATTGTTCCTCGCCGTCCTTCCTCCCCAGCTCTCAATGACGCACTGGTTGCGTGGCTGCTCATCTCTCTCATCGTCATCGTCCACCCGAAGCAACTGCTTGCTGATCGTTCGTGTGAAAAGAAGGGACATTGACACGCCAGTTCGTCCCTCTCCATCACTCGCTCTTCGTCCATCGCACCCTCCTCCGCAATCAACTCGGCCGGCATCAACACTCCAACGCCAGCTTCGTCACTCCACGCGAGGGAGCGTTGGTGTCTTTCTCCACTCGCCTCCATCTCTGCCAGTGTTGATCGCTTCCACTCCGCCCTTCTCTCCATTTGTGTGGATGAAAAAAAAGGACATGGGCTGGATGAAGCAGGACGAGCTTCTTCCTCCCGATCTGCTGACCCCCTTCCGACTTCGAATCAATTACTTGTGGCTCATCCACTCCCCGTCAAGACTGTTGTTGTGTGAATGTCGCATTTGGTGTCTTCTGCTGGACAACGCTGGCTTTGGAGATGGAACGAGAATTGTGGTCCGCCCAACACCCTCTTCCTGCTGCTCTTCTCCACTTCGACAGATCCGTGAAGACCTCACAAGAAGTGTTCAGCCGAGCTGTGTTCCTCTTTCTCGACCTGTCCGCTTCTGATTCGCTGATCTCTCAGAAATCCTCTCCACATCGTCTTCCCGTCGTTCTGCTGAGGAGCCAAGCTGGATTTGTTCGTTAATCTACATCTGGTTTATCTTTGTCACGCTCTTGATTTGTCCCTCCTCTTCTTTCATCGATTGGTTGACAGTCATGGACAAAAGTTCTCGGTTTCCATGTCCAGAAACACTGAGTGGTGAGATTTCGGTTTTGTTTTGTCGGACACTTCATCATCCAAAACGAACACTGTGGCGAGAAAACCAGAGCGATCTGTTGTTTCGTTATGTAGATACAGAGGAATGAAGAGTCTGAAAAAAAGTGACAAAAATTTGTGCGCAACCACAATCGACAATTTTTCACACAGTGAGAGGTGGTGATGAGATGAGATCATTTTTGCCTAAATAAACGAGATCCTCAGCCTCCTCCACAAGAAAATGACAACATTCGTAAAAAAATGTCGACAGTAGAAAGGTTCGTCTTTCTCACCCACAAACTGTAGACCAGTCTACCAACCTCGATTCCTGTCGATGTCATGTCACCTCTACACATGTGAAGTTTCAGCATCGAACTCCTTCCCAATTCGTCACACCAGACTTTGTCATTTTTCCTGCCGACCACTTTTGTCCATGACTGTGACTTATCTTGATATGATGTTTTGTTATTCCTTTATGGATAATCTCAATCTTCGTTGGCAGATCTCTTTGTTCTTTTCTGATTAGAAATTTCATCTCGAACTCTTTGTTTCTCATGATTTTTAACTGACCCATAACGAGTGATTCTCCTCTCCAACCTCAAGAATGACTGCTTTAAAAGCAAAGAAATCAACCTCCACTGATTCTTCTTGTCCTGGTATCTATTCTAACTGCTTCTTATTTTCTCCAGATTCTTCACCTTTCTTGAATTGGGACGAAGAAAGGCTTAAGTCAGACCAAGAACAAGCAATTCTCTTTCGGTCTCTTGTTGTCACCGTAAAGTTTCAGCCTGCACTTGATGACTATCTGGAAGCGAAAGCCGTAAAATTTCTGACATCTGTGGTTCCGGAGGATGATTTTTCTGTAGATGCTTTTCTCACCAACCTGGCGTCGAATTCTGAAAGTTGTTCGACAGATTTCGTGCAGTGCATTGGGGTGCTCCTTTCCTCACCCAGTACAGCAATCACCACTGCAACAATGAAGTTGATAAGAAATCTGATCGAGAACTGTTCGGTTAAATCCCTCCTTGCCCTCGTTAACGCTGATCTGATCCCTCAACTCATCAACACTCTCAATCCACTGTCTCTTTCATTTACAGAAGCAGGCGATATCCATATTAGCCTCATGAAAAGCATCAACAAATCCATTTGGCTCGCAACTCCATATGGACTGTATCGACTCAAACGTCAAGATCAGAATGAACAACAAGCTGTTCACGAAACAGTTTTGAAGCAAGTTCTCGTTCCTTCGGAGAAGTATATTTCACTTTTGTGCGTGAACCGATATTCGATCATCGATGGTGAGCAATCTCCCGAATTAATCACTCTTCTTCCTCGACTCCTCCGAATATGTGCATATTACCAACCAACAATGGAAGTTGTTCTTCATATGCCTGTCTTTCTCACGATCCCGAGTTGTCACACATACTTCGAAAATGAGAACTCAATCTGGAGTTTTCTGTCTTCAATGGTCGAAGCCCAGTGGAGATGGAACATTACAAAAGGAGAAGTGCGAAAGATGGGGAAGACAGTGCTTCGCAATTTGAGAATGGAGGGCTTCGAAGATATGATCGCAGAAAAGCTACAAAACGACCAACTCGAAGACTTCGGAAGACGTATTGTGCGCGAATCGATCGAATGGAACAATCTTCAGGGCATGAACCATCTACGACATGCATAGAATTAGATAGGAACAAGCGATCCTTTCGAACTGTTTCTGACTTCGTTTGGACATCAAACACTGTTTGTGAGATATCTTTGTTGACTCACACGTCACTTCATGGTTTAACTTTCCAGAACGATTGGATCTAACACTTTATTCGTTGCAACCATCGTCCACATCATTTCACAAGCCGACAACACACACAGAATCGTCACAAGACAAGCAATTTGATGCAATTTGAAGACGAAGATTCAAAACCCACTTCTTCCATCTTCCTGACTCCCACTTCGTGCCGACCGATTACTTGACAGATGCGACAACAATTCTCGCCACCACTTCAGTTTTGTTGAGAATTCGCGTCCACACTCACCCTCAGCGTCGGTGGAAGGCAATGCGTCGGTAGAGTTTCCTGAAACAGGATTCTCCGAAGTGTCTTCACGCTTGATCAGCGCTGCTTGTGTTTTGTTCCTGTTCGTCGAAGTGGATGGACGGATCTGGACATGAGGCGAAGAAGAGTTTCTTGCACAGCTCACACCAGCCTTCACTTTGTGGACTCAAACTGAGAGGGAAGACGAAAGATGCACAAGCAATACCTGACGAACCATTCCACCACTTTCCATCGAACAGTTGAAGCAAGTTCTTCTCGTCGATTGTCTGCTGTGGATGGGAAGACGTGTGAAGAACGACAAGGATGAGTCTGTGAGCCAATTGGACTGGCTGGACGATGGCACAGCCCACCCTCCATCGGGGCGAGTGTGATGTACACGCCTGCATTGGAGATGCTGAGAAATGTGAAGCTGCTCTGTTCGCTCGTCACAGCTGATATGATGCCTCAACTCGTCACCGAACGTCGTTGGTGAGCAATCCACTTCTTTTCTGGTTCTGCCAGTCATTCTCACGATCCCGAGTTGTGTCGTGTTCTTCCAAAATGATCACCCAATCTGGTCTTCTCTGGCATATCTAATCGATTTCCAAAAGGCATCTAATGAACATGGCGGAGATGTAAGTCGACGAGGGACAGCACTTCTTAATCGGCTCAGGCACATCCTGGAGACATGGATGTGAGGGAGAGAAGGAAGAAGAGGCGAAGAAGAGGAAGTGCACGACTTTCCTCTCTCACATCTCTCGGCCTATCTCCACCGCGGCAGATGAAGCTCAGCGTTCCTTCTCGTCGCCCTCGCCATCAATGCCGGAACTGATGACCAGCTGTCCCATCATCCTTCGCCAAACCCATGCCCGACCGCATCGAAGGAAGAACGAGATTCCTGTTGGCTGACTTGAAGGGAAGCAACACAAGCGGACAAGGCGGCGTACAAACAGAATCAAGAACACCGACACAACCGACGTCGCAGCTTGCCACATCGTCTCCGCAGTGACCACGATTCTAGTCGGACACACGTCACATCATCGCCTTCTCTCACTCCATGCGTCGGTGCAACCTCGAGATTCTGTGGACAGCTGACGACTCTTCTCTTCATATCGTCCTGAGTCTCAAGTTCCACTCACTCATCGCTTTGGCCATCCAGAGATCCAAAGCGAGCATATTTCTCTCCTTCTTCCCCAACCCGTCAGAATCTGTTCCTCTCATCCACCAACCCTCTGTTCTTTATGCGCTGTCCATCTTTCTCGCTTTCTCGAGTCATCGCTCAACTTCAGAATCCGACATGTCGATTTCTGCTGTTTTGTCCCATCCAACCACTTTGTTGCTCGAACTGAACATGACCGATGGAGGACGATGCGAATCGGTGCAGATCCTAGTTCGACAGATGAAAATGGATGAAGTGGCGGACACTGCCGAAGGAAGGCAGGTGACCGATCGCAAATGAGATTGGGGAGGAGAAGTTGTGTGGAACTGGATGGTGTTGAGGAATTTGGTTGGACTGAACGATGGACAGTTTGGATGGATGACGACAGTGGCGAGTCAAGTTCCAGCGTGGTCGACACCCGCTTCTGATCGCTTCAACTGTCTCGTTGGAGACTTCACGTCTTTGTGAGCAGATGAAACAACCTGTCGTGCTTGAGCCTTCTCAGAACCTGCCGAGAAGCAGACAACCACCAGCACGCATATTCATTCATGAGCTGCCTCTCCGAAGGAGAAATCTCGCAGAACAGGACATGTTGTTGGAGAAAGTCGTTTGCTTCGCGCTGTGAGTGAACTTTCAAGAACTGATGATGATCATCTCCCTTGTGGGGACATCTGGAAGTTTCGGAATGATCCCTGTGGATTCTGATTGGACGGCTTGAGCTGTGGACGATGCTGTGCCGGGTATTCACTGTCGACTTGGTTCATTAATCGATACTCCACTTTCCGATGCCAACTTTCATTTTTTCGTTAACAGACTTTCTCATCATTCATGGATTCCCCTCAATCTTCGTTGTCTGATGTCTTTGTTCTTTTCTGACGGGAATTTCATCTCACACTCTTTGTTTCACACGATTGTTTTCTGACCCATAACGAACGAATGAACTCCGAATCAGACGGAATGATTGCATTTGACACGACGATTAACACATCCACTGATTCTACTTGCCTTGGTATATCTTCCCACTGCCTTTCATGTTCTCCAGATTGTTCTCGTTTCCTGAATTGGGATGAGGAAGAATCTGAATCTTATCGCGAAAGAGCCGTTATCTTTCGATCTCTTGTTGCTACAGTGAAGTTAAAGCCTGCTCTTGACGACTCTCTGGAAGAGAAAGCGGTGAAATTTCTGACATCTGTGGATCCGGAGGATGATTTCTCAGCAGATGCTTTTTTCACCAACCTGGCGTCGCCCTCTGATGATTCTTCGACAGTTTTCGTGCAGTGCATTGTGATTATCCTTTCCTCACCCAATCAAGTCATCACAACAGCAGCAATGAAGATGGTCGATTCGCTAATCGCCACCATTTCACCAGAAGTCCTCCTTGCCCTCGTCGAAGCTGATCAGATCCCTCAACTCGTCATCTCTCTCAATCCACTTTCTCTTCCTTTTGCAGAAGCAGTTGATATCCACGTCAACCTCATGAAAGTCATCACCAATACTCTCTGGCTCTCAACTCCGGATGGACTCGAACAACTCGAAATTGAATATGGGAATGAACAACAAGCTGTTCCTGAGACGATCTTGCAGCAAGTTCTGACCCCTTCGGAGAAGTATATTTGGCATTTGTGCGTGAACCGATTTTCGATCATCGAAAGACTCCAATCCAAGTATTTTCTGGAACTCCTCGCCACACTCCTCCGAATCTGTGCATATTTTCAAAGGACTATGAAATTTTTTTTGGATATGCCAGTTCTTCTCACGATTCCAAATTGTCTCTCGTTCATCGAAGCTGAACGGTCAACCTATAGTTTTCTGAATGAGATGAGCAATACCCAGCGACAATGGAACAAAACAAGGGGAGCCCAGCGACAGATGTGGAAGACAATACAGCGAGAGTTTAGAATGGAGGGCATCGAAGATGTGATGGAAGAAAAGCTGCAAAACAACGAACACGAATATGATGGAGACCGTATTGTTGATCGATCGATCACATGGAACAATCAGCTGGGCGTGAACCTTCCGGAACAACAATAGAAACATACAAGCTCCAGCGAATACTCGAACTGTTTCTGACTTCTTTTGGACAACAACCACTGTTTGTGTGTGATCTATGTCGACTCTGGCATCACATCATGGTTTGATTTGCGTTAACGATTGGGATTCTCGCTCGCCAGTCTCGCTCGAAGATCGTCACACTCTCCTTCGCCTTCGTTGCCACTCTCGCACTGCTCGATTGAGGAAGGCAATACGTCGATGGATGGTGATACTTTGTGGAGATGAGAAGGAAAAAGGAGAAAGAGACGAAAGTGCGCGACTGTCCTCCGCCACATCCCTCCACCTTTCTTCACCGCAGCAGACGATACTTTGTGTCGCTTTTCGTCGCTCTCGCCGACGACCCCACAACTAGCCACAAACTGTCCCCTCACTCTTCTCCAAACCCAACCCCGATGACACTCGTGAAAAGGACGAGATTGTTGTTAGCTGTCTTGAGAGAAATCAACACAAGCGAACATGACGGCGAGAAGATCGACAGACCAACAGAACGCCGACGCATCCCACCTTGCCACAACTGATTTTGGAAGGCACAACTCCAACAGAACCCTTCACTCTCCACACTTCACCTTCTCCAGCACCGCTTCCTCGTTTCTCCCGATTTCAACACCACTCTCTCACTCTCTCGATTTGAAGAGTGACTAGCCAATCACGAAGGGTTCTCGAGCTGATGTGGGACTGACTCGAACACTCTCCACCTCGCAGGAAACACACCCTGATCTTGTTTTTCTTGGATTGTGCATTTTGAATTGTGTGTGGATGGTCGGTCCGGCGATTGACAGAGCGGATTGGTGTTGGAACACACACACCAACTCCATCAACATTCATGCACCGATGTCACTCCAATCTCACCCGATCTCCATTTGCTTGAACCATCCTCATCGACCTCGAACATCTGAGGATTCTGTGCACCACATTCCCTTTCGTCATCACAAGACGCGTCAGATCGTGCAAATCTTGGCCGTTTTCGATCCCTGCTCCGTCGCCGCCCACGCCCTCCCACTCGCTTTCCCTCTCCCCTCGCCACACTCGGTGTTGCGCGTGCTGGAAGTCATTCATTCGAAGCGACAGCACATCTGCATCCGCGTTTCTTATTCTGGATTGATTCTCTCCCCATTCCTGATGTGTCCCCAAATTGTCCCTCGCCGTCCTTCCTCCCCAGCTCTCCATGACGCACTGGTTGCGTGGCTTCTCGTCGCTCTCATCGTCATCATCATCATCGTCCACCCGACGCAACTTCTTGCTGAACGTGCGTGTTTGAAAGGAGGGACATCGACACGCCTGCTCGTGCCAACTGCATCACTCGCTCATCGTCCGTCCCACTCTCCTCCGCAATCAACTCGGCCGACATCAGCACTCCAATGGCAGCTTCCTCACTCCACGCGAGGGAGCGTTGGTGTCCTCCTCCACTCGCCTCCACTCGCCTCCACTCAGCCTTCCTCTCCGTTTGTGTGGATGGAGGATCCGACATCTCGAAGAATCCAGCATTCAGATCGCATAAGAGGCATGATCGAACAACTCATGAGTGATGTGGCAGTCCTTGTGAGATCAGGCAGTTGACAGACATGTCAAGTGCAGATGTTGCGAACGTCAACTCCAAGCATCTTCTGGTCCTCGCCGGTTTCCAAGACAATCTGTTTTTCAGGTTCTACTCCCCACACTTCCATCAAGCCCTACGACTGAGAGGGACGGTGAGGAACGCACACACAAGCGATGCCCGACAGGCCCTGCCTCGCTTGTCGATCCAACCTTCGACGCCCATTCTTCTCAGCCATCGCTCGATCATCGTCGAATGTGGGCGAGCTGACGTGACACAACTTTTGGGACGACCATTCCAAACACCACTCGCTGAGTCTGCTCTGCTTTCGTCTCCTCCCCAACCGACAACTTCTGTGCTACCGTGCAAGTGCGATGTCCGAACCACTCTGCCACACCTTTGCATCATCGTTCGACACGAATTCATCTCATCAATTGCTGGTTCTCGATCCAAACTCCTTCTCCGTCGCCGCCTCTCTCGCACTGCTTGTTTGTGGAAGGCACTGCATCGATGGATGGATGACAACAAAACATGGAAGTTTGTGCTTTTCGTGATTATTTGGTAATTGTTCTCTCATCTGGTTCTCTCTTGTTGATTGATCACAATCATGAGATGGATGGAGAACTGCTGGTCAACCTCAAACACAGCTGCGAAACGATAAAAACAAACACAGCGGAAGATGCATTGTTGACCACTCGATCGAATGGAACAACAATCTGGGCATGAACCTTCCAGAACAGGAATAGAAACAGACAGACATCAGCGAACATTTCAACCTGTTTCTGACTCCTTTTGGACAGCAAACACTGTTTGTGTGAAATGTTGCAATTTAATGAATCACCTCATGGTTTCGTTTGCGGGAACGATTGGGATTCGCTCTCGCCAGTCTCACTCGATCATCGCCACACTCTCCTTCTCCTTCACCCCTACTCCCCTCACCACTCGCTGTGGCCCGTGCTGGTGTCTGTTCGTTCAAAGCACTCGCAATGCTCGACTCGACCGTCCTCCTCCTTCGCTTTCTTTGACTCGTGGTCGATTTGTTCACCATTCCCTCCTCTCTTCCTTCGTCACCCCAGATTCCACTCCGAATTGGACGGGAACCGAAGGCTGGACTCCGAAAGTGGACGAGAGGGCGAAGAGTCGAGTAGAAGGTCGAAAACAGGAAGAGAAGAGAAGTCACGATGATGTTCGGAAGGAACAGGACGCCGTCGACGAATGAAGAGAGGGATAGTCGGAAGAGTGGAAGAGTGCAGTCGAAGAAGAGGAGAAGAAGGGCAGGCAAACAGGTGATGAACGGAGAAGGCGAGAAGAACATGAGAAAGAGCGAAGAAACTCGAAGTGGCTGGATGGTGGACGTGCAGAACGCACCCTCCGGATATTGAAGTGAAGGAGGGAAGGAAGAAGAGAAGGAAGGACAGACAAAAGTGCACGACTCCCCTCCCGCACATCTCTCTGCCTGTATCAGATGCAGCAGACGAAGATCAGTGTTGCTTTTGATCCTTCTCACCGACGACACCGCAACTGATCACTCACTGTCCCCCTCACTCTTCGCCAAAGCCAACCCCAACTGCACTCGAGGGAAGGTCGAGATTGTTGTTGACTGACGTGAGTGGAAGCTGCACAAGCGAACACAGCGGCCTGCAGACTACCGACAGAAAACCGACACTGCCGCCATTTCTCAGACTGATTTAGGAAGACTCGAACAGAACAGCACCATTCACTATCCACTTCACCATCTCTTCCACCAGCTTCCTCATTTCTCCCGATTTCAACACCACTCTCTCGCTCTCTTGATTGGAAGAGTGACTGACCAATGACGAAGGATTCTGGAGCTGATGTGGGACTGACTCCAACCCTCTCCACCTCGCAGGAAACACACCCTGATCTTGTTTTTCTTCGTTGGATTGTGGAGTGTGATTTGTTTGTGCATCGTCTGTCTAGCGATTGACTGTGCGGATTGGTGTTGGAACACACACACCAACTCCATCAACATTCATGCACCGATGTCACTCCAATCTCACCCGATCTCCATTTGCTTGAACCATCCTCATCGACCTCGAACATCTGAGGATTCTGTGCACCACATTCCCTTTCGTCATCACAAGACGCGTCAGATCGTGCAAATCTTGGCCGTTTTCGATCCCTGCTCCGTCGCCGCCCACGCCCTCCCACTCGCTTTCCCTCTCCCCTCGCCACACTCGGTGTTGCGCGTGCTGGAAGTCATTCATTCGAAGCGACAGCACATCTGCATCCGCGTTTCTTATTCTGGATTGATTCTCTCCCCATTCCTGATGTGTCCCCAAATTGTCCCTCGCCGTCCTTCCTCCCCAGCTCTCCATGACGCACTGGTTGCGTGGCTTCTCGTCGCTCTCATCGTCATCATCATCATCGTCCACCCGACGCAACTTCTTGCTGAACGTGCGTGTTTGAAAGGAGGGACATCGACACGCCTGCTCGTGCCAACTGCATCACTCGCTCATCGTCCGTCCCACTCTCCTCCGCAATCAACTCGGCCGACATCAGCACTCCAATGGCAGCTTCCTCACTCCACGCGAGGGAGCGTTGGTGTCCTCCTCCACTCGCCTCCACTCGCCTCCACTCAGCCTTCCTCTCCGTTTGTGTGGATGGAGGATCCGACATCTCGAAGAATCCAGCATTCAGATCGCATAAGAGGCATGATCGAACAACTCATGAGTGATGTGGCAGTCCTTGTGAGATCAGGCAGTTGACAGACATGTCAAGTGCAGATGTTGCGAACGTCAACTCCAAGCATCTTCTGATCCTCGCCGGTTTCCAAGACAATCTGTTTTTCAGGTTCTACTCCCCACACTTCCATCAAGCCCTACGACTGAGAGGGACGGTGAGGAACGCACACACAAGCGATGCCCGACAGGCCCTGCCTCGCTTGTCGATCCAACCTTCGACGCCCATTCTTCTCAGCCATCGCTCGATCATCGTCGAATGTGGGCGAGCTGACGTGACACAACTTTTGGGACGACCATTCCAAACACCACTCGCTGAGTCTGCTCTGCTTTCGTCTCCTCCCCAACCGACAACTTCTGTGCTACCGTGCAAGTGCGATGTCCGAACCACTCTGCCACACCTTTGCATCATCGTTCGACACGAATTCATCTCATCAATTGCTGGTTCTCGATCCAAACTCCTTCTCCGTCGCCGCCTCTCTCGCACTGCTTGTTTGTGGAAGGCACTGCATCGATGGATGGATGACAACAAAACATGGAAGTTTGTGCTTTTCGTGATTATTTGGTAATTGTTCTCTCATCTGGTTCTCTCTTGTTGATTGATCACAATCATGAGATGGATGGAGAACTGCTGGTCAACCTCAAACACAGCTGCGAAACGATAAAAACAAACACAGCGGAAGATGCATTGTTGACCACTCGATCGAATGGAACAACAATCTGGGCATGAACCTTCCAGAACAGGAATAGAAACAGACAGACATCAGCGAACATTTCAACCTGTTTCTGACTCCTTTTGGACAGCAAACACTGTTTGTGTGAAATGTTGCAATTTAATGAATCACCTCATGGTTTCGTTTGCGGGAACGATTGGGATTCGCTCTCGCCAGTCTCACTCGATCATCGCCACACTCTCCTTCTCCTTCACCCCTACTCCCCTCACCACTCGCTGTGGCCCGTGCTGGTGTCTGTTCGTTCAAAGCACTCGCAATGCTCGACTCGACCGTCCTCCTCCTTCGCTTTCTTTGACTCGTGGTCGATTTGTTCACCATTCCCTCCTCTCTTCCTTCGTCACCCCAGATTCCACTCCGAATTGGACGGGAACCGAAGGCTGGACTCCGAAAGTGGACGAGAGGGCGAAGAGTCGAGTAGAAGGTCGAAAACAGGAAGAGAAGAGAAGTCACGATGATGTTCGGAAGGAACAGGACGCCGTCGACGAATGAAGAGAGGGATAGTCGGAAGAGTGGAAGAGTGCAGTCGAAGAAGAGGAGAAGAAGGGCAGGCAAACAGGTGATGAACGGAGAAGGCGAGAAGAACATGAGAAAGAGCGAAGAAACTCGAAGTGGCTGGATGGTGGACGTGCAGAACGCACCCTCCGGATATTGAAGTGAAGGAGGGAAGGAAGAAGAGAAGGAAGGACAGACAAAAGTGCACGACTCCCCTCCCGCACATCTCTCTGCCTGTATCAGATGCAGCAGACGAAGATCAGTGTTGCTTTTGATCCTTCTCACCGACGACACCGCAACTGATCACTCACTGTCCCCTCACTCTTCGCCAAAGCCAACCCCAACTGCACTCGAGGGAAGGTCGAGATTGTTGTTGACTGACGTGAGTGGAAGCTGCACAAGCGAACACAGCGGCCTGCAGACTACCGACAGAAAACCGACACTGCCGCCATTTCTCAGACTGATTTAGGAAGACTCGAACAGAACAGCACCATTCACTATCCACTTCACCATCTCTTCCACCAGCTTCCTCATTTCTCCCGATTTCAACACCACTCTCTCGCTCTCTTGATTGGAAGAGTGACTGACCAATGACGAAGGATTCTGGAGCTGATGTGGGACTGACTCCAACCCTCTCCACCTCGCAGGAAACACACCCTGATCTTGTTTTTCTTCGTTGGATTGTGGAGTGTGATTTGTTTGTGCATCGTCTGTCTAGCGATTGACTGTGCGGATTGGTGTTGGAACACACACACCAACTCCATCAACATTCATGCACCGATGTCACTCCAATCTCACCCGATCTCCATTTGCTTGAACCATCCTCATCGACCTCGAACATCTGAGGATTCTGTGCACCACATTCCCTTTCGTCATCACAAGACGCGTCAGATCGTGCAAATCTTGGCCGTTTTCGATCCCTGCTCCGTCGCCGCCCACGCCCTCCCACTCGCTTTCCCTCTCCCCTCGCCACACTCGGTGTTGCGCGTGCTGGAAGTCATTCATTCGAAGCGACAGCACATCTGCATCCGCGTTTCTTATTCTGGATTGATTCTCTCCCCATTCCTGATGTGTCCCCAAATTGTCCCTCGCCACACATCCTCCCCAGCTCTCCATTGCCCAAGATTGGTTTCTGACCCATAACGAGTGATTTTGTTCTGACTCCGAAAGAATGATTGCATTTGACACGACGATTAATACCTCCACAAATTCTTCTTACGTTGGTATGTCTTCCCACTACTTTTCATCTTTTCCAGACTGTTCTGCTTTCCTGAATTGGGATGAGAAAACACCTGAATCTGAAGATGAACAAGCTGTTGTCTTTCAGTCTCTCGTTGCCACGTTGAAGTTTCATCCTTCATTTGATGTGTCTCTGGAAGCAAAATCCGTGAAACTTCTCGAATCTGTGAAACTACATTCTCGAGAATCAGCTGATGGTTTTCTCAACAGTCTTGGGCGAACCACTGATGAATCGTTGGCAGATTTCATAAAGTCCATTGTGGTGCTCATTTCCTCATCCAATCAGGTCATCACCACTGCAGCAATGGAGATGCTGGATCATCTGATTCTGAACTGTTCGGAGAATGTCCGACTTGAACTCGTCAAAGCTGATCTGCTCTTTCCAATCATCATCAATCTCAATCCACAGTCTCTTTCATTCACAGAAGTCAGCTATATCCACATATATCTCATGAACACAATCACCTATTCTCTCTGGCTCACAACTCAGAATGGACTGAACAAACTCGGAGTTGAAGATGACAACGAACAACAAGCTGTTCACGAAACAGTTTTGAAGCAAGGTCTCCTTCCTTTGGAGAAGTATATTTCGCATTTGTGCGTGAACCGCTATTCGATTATCGATGGTGAGCAATCTCCCAAATTAATGACTCTTCTTCCTCGACTCCTCCGAATCTGTGCGTATTACCAACCAACAATGGAATTTGTTTTGAATATGCCAGTCTTTCTCACAATCCCGAGTTGTCTCACATTCTTTGAAAATGAAAACTCAATCTGGAGTTTTCTGGCTTCAATGGTGGATGCCCAGCAGGAATGGAACGAACAAAGGAGACATGTGGGACAGATGGGGAAGACAGTCCATCGAACGTTGAGAATGGAGGGCATCGAAGATGTGATTGAGGCAAAGCTGCGAAACCACAAGTTCAGAATGAGTGGAGGATGGATTGTTAAAAAATCGATCGAATGGAACAATCTGCTGGGCATGAACCTCCCGAAACAGGAATAGAAACAGACAGGAACCAGCAAACGTTTCGACCTGTTTCTGACTTCTTTTGGACAACAACCACTGTTTGTGTGTGATCTATGTCGACTCTGGCATCACATCATGGTTTGATTTGCGTTAACGATTGGGATTCTCGCTCGCCAGTCTCGCTCGAAGATCGTCACACTCTCCTTCGCCTTCGTTGCCACTCTCGCACTGCTCGATTGAGGAAGGCAATACGTCGATGGATGGTGATACTTTGTGGAGATGAGAAGGAAAAAGGAGAAAGTGAATGAAATCCACGACTCCCCTCCCACACATCCCTCCACCTTTCTTCACTACGGTTGACGAAGTTCAGTTTCGCTTTTCGTCGCTCTCACAGACAGCACCCCACCTAACCAACTGTTGTCCACTCACTCTCTGCTGAAGCCAACCTCAACCGCCCTGGAGTGAATGACGAGATTGCTGTTGGCTGACTCAAGGGGAAGCATCACAAGCGAAAACGGCTGCATGCTGACAGAACGCCGATCCAGCCGACCATGCGGCTTGCATTGAAGTCTCCGCAGTGACCACACTTCTGGCCGGATCCACAAGACATCGTCACCTTCCCTGACTCCAAGCATCGGTGCTGTCTGGTGACAACAAGGACAGCGGAACAAGAACTAACAGCGGGACCAGACGATGAGAGGGAGAAGAAGAAAATAACAAAGCGACATGAAAGGAACTTCCTCACTCGCGATGCCTTTTGTGATGGCCATTTGCTATGGGAGTGATGATCTGGGGAATCGCTGTTCTGCTCACTCTCTTCTCAGCTGCATTGTCTCGTTCGCTGATGGATCTTCGACAGACTCCATCTGATCCATTGAGGTGCTCTTTTCATTTGCCCAACCTGATCGTCCCCAACACAACCATGCTCTCCTCAAACACATCACCCAACACCGTCCCGAACACCTTCAACTGAAGCTCGCCGAAGCAGGCCTGATCCCTCGCCTCGTCATCACTCTCAATCGACTGCCTCTCTCGTTGCCAGACACTCGAGACATCCCACTCCCTCTCGAACCATTTCTGAACTCATTCTCACACCTCAGTCCCATTTTTCTCCTTCGATCACATATTGACCAACCAACATCGCCCAAAATGACTCGTTTCATCATTCAAGGATCAACGCACTCACCTTCCAATCACCTGCGACTCGGAAGCCTCGCTGTCTTCATTCAGCCTCAACCAGAATCAGGGAAACATCAATTCACCTCGCTTCACCAACCCTGTCGGTGTATCGTCTTCTCTCCCCATCCAGAGATCCAAAATGTGCCGATTTGTCTTCTTCTTCCCCACCGCGTCAGAATCTACTTTTCAATCCACCAACCCTCTGTTTTTTGTACCCTGCCCATGTGTCTCCCTTTCTCGAGCCATGAATCGACTTCACAGTCCGACGTGTCGATTCCTGGTGTTTTGTCCCATCCAACCACTTTGTTGCTCGAACAGAACATGAACAATCGTGAACAATGCAAATCGGTGACGATCCTTCGACTGGTGAGAATGGAAGACGTGGCGGACACTGTCGAAGGAAGGCTGCTGACCGATCGCAAAGGAGATTGGGGAGGAGGAGTTGTGTCGAACTGGATGATGTTGAGGAACTTGGTTGGACTGAACGATGGACAGTTTGGATGGATGACGACAGTGGCGAGTCAAGTTCCAGCGTGGTCGACACCCGCCTCTGATGGCTTCAGCTGTCTCATCGGTGACGACACGTCTTTGTGAGCAGATGAAACAACCCTCTGGGCATGAACCTTCCAGAACAGGAATTGAAACCGACAGGAACCAGCGGACATATTCATTCCTGGGCCGCCTCTCCGAAGGAGACATCTGGCAGAGCAGGAAAGATTGTTGAGAAAGCCAGCACTTCGATTGAGAATGACGTTTGACTCGCGCTGTGAGTAAACTTTCAAGAACTGATGATGATCATCTCCCTTCTCGGGACATCTGGAGGTTTCGGAATGACCTTTGTGGATTCTGATCGGATGGCTCGAATGGTGGAAGATGCTGTGCCGGGTATTCACTCTCGACCTGATTCTTTTGTCGTTCATCACCATTGTGATGTCAACCTTCATTTCTGTCGTTAAATGGCTTCTTCTTCCTTCATGGATTCTCTCGATCGAAGGTGACTGTCTTTTTTTTGTTCATTTTCGAAGGGAATTTCATCTCAAACTCGATATTGCACACGATTGTTTTCTGACCCATAACGAGCGAATGAACTCCGAATCCAAAGGAATGATTGCAGTTGGCACGACGATTAGCACATCCCCTGGTTCTCTTTGCCCTGGTATCTCTTTCCTCAACTTTTCATCTTTTCCAGACTGCTGTCCTTTCCTGAATTGGGATGAGAAACAACTTGAATCTGAAGTCGAAAAGGCCGATATCTTTCGATCTCTTGTTGTGACGGTGATGTCCCAGCCTGCTCTTAATGTCTCTGTGGAAGCGAAAGCGGTGAAATTTCTAGAATCCGTGATTCCGCATGGCAGAAAGTCAGCCGATGCATTTCTCGGGAACTTTGGGCTAACCACTGATTATTCTCTCGCAAGCTTCACACAATCCATTGGGGTACTCCTTTCGTCAACCAGTCGTGTTATAGCCACAACAACGATGGAGATGATCAAACAGTCATGGACAAAAGTTCTCGGCAGAGTGCGATCTCTGGAACCGTGAACTCCTCCATGGTGGGAAATCCTGAACATGCTATCCGACACTTGTGAAGTTAGGTGGTGACTTGAGGTCTTTCTCCTGCTTGTCTACAGTTGACGCGGTGTAAAAGGTTGAATCCCAACATGATTCGCATGTCATGTCACTTCACTGTTCTGCCCTAATTTCGTCACATTTCATCATCATCATTCTTTCATCACCTGTCACAAAATAGAAATGGATTTAGCAAACCGTGGTGCCGCGTTGGCCTTGTATCGAGGGGGTTCGACTCAGGTCTCAATTGCCGAACAGCTCCAAATTCCAAGATCAACTATCCAATCATTCCTCTCAAAGCATCACAAGGATCCGATATCTGATGAAACCCTCGCCGACCGACCTCGCGCTGGACGTCCAAGAGCAACAACAGAAAAACAAGATCGTCTTCTTCACAGAACAATCCTGAAAGATGCGTCAATGCAAACTGACGACCTTGCCCAGCACATCTCCGGTGGTGGTTCCATGATGGTCTCGGACCGTACCATCCGACGACGCGCTGCAGAATGGGGCTTGTATCACAGAGTCCAAAGAAAGACTCCGGCACTGACCAGATCCCACGTTCAAAAAAGGCTGGACTTTGCAAATGCTCACATTGACTGGTCATTCGATGACTGGAGCAGGGTGCTCTTCTCAGACGAGTCTTCTGTACAATGCGGTTCGAACCACGGCCAGCAGTGGATCTGGAGGCGAATTGACGAGGCGTGGGCCGATGGGAAGACCCAACCAACAATCAAGGTGGCGACGACCATGAAGTTTTGGTGCAGCATGTCCGCTGCGGGGCCGGGATCACTTCATATTATCGAGGAATCGTTGACCAGTGACTCATATTTTAAGATTCTACAACAACATCTGATTGCAGACGGAACTCGATTGTGTGGAAGCGATTTTCTGTTCCAACAAGACAATCACCCAAGTCACAAAACCGAAAGAATCCAGAGATTTCTAGAAGAGAAGGGGATTCAAGAGTTGCAATGGCCCCCAAACTCTCCCGATTTCTCACCAATTGAGAATATGTTCTCAGTCCTCAAACGGCTCGTGGCGGAACGGTGCCCTCCCTCTAAAGACGATTTGATCAGGATCACACTCGAGGAATGGGAGAATCTCGGATCGGACTATACACACGCTCTCGTCTCATCATTACCTGACCGTATGCAAGCAGCGATGACAGCCGGAGGGGGAGCGACCAAATACTGAACAACTTCTCTCGGAAAGTTTTGCCCATTTTTCTTTTTTTCACCTCATTTCTTCAAAGGAATCAAAAGAATTTGTGAAATGAGAGAGGAAGCATCAAGGAATAGATTGATCATTGGGAGATCAAATAAGTTGGATCATGTCTGGAGATTGGGCTCTGCCGAGAACTTTTGTCCATGACTGAAATCTCTGTTCGTGGACTGTTCGGAGAATGTCCGGCTTACCCTCATCAAAGCTGATATACTCCCTCAAATTGTCATCAATCTCCATCCACAGTCTCTTTCATTTCCAGAAGCAGTGGATATTCACTCTTATCTCTTGAGAATCATCATGTTCTGTCTCAGGCTCTCAACTCTGGATGGTCTCAGACAACTCGGATTTGAAGATAAGAATAAACACCACGCTGTCCACGAGACGATCTTGAAGCAAGTTGTGGCCCCTTCAGAGAAGTATCTCTACCATTTGTGCGTGAACCGATTTTCGATCGTCGACGGATACCAAGCAGCGAATTTTCTGTATATCCTCGCCCATCTCCTCGAAATATGTCCATACAATCAAAGAACAATGAAGTTTGTTCTTCATATGCCAGTCATACTCACGATCCCAAGTTGTCTCACATTCTTTGACAATCCTCGCTCAATCTGGAATTTTCTGTTGCGTATGACCGATGCCCAGCGGGAATGGAACAAGAAAGGGGAGGAATTAGACAGATGTGGAAGACAGTGCACCGAGTGTTGAGAACGGAGGGCATCGAAGATGTGATGGAAGAAAAGCTGCGAAACGACCAAAATAGGGACTTTGGAAGATATATTGTTACCAACACGATCAAATGGAACAACCTGCTGGGCATAAACCTTCCGGAACAGGAATAGAAACAGAAAAGAACCAGCGACCATTTCGACCAGTTTCTGGCTTCTTTTGGACAACAAACATTGTTTGTGTGTGATCGTTGTCGACTCTGGCATCGCCTCATGGTTTGGTTTGCCGAAAGTTTGGGATTCTCTCTCACCAGTCTAACTCGATGGTCGGCACTCTCTCCTTCTCCTTCGCCGCCTATCTCGCACCATCGAAGACTACCCGACAGGAGTGGAAGATGTGGTACTCCCATTGATGACCGTTCGCGATTCCTGCTCCGTCGCCACTCACACCCTCCCACTCCCCTCTGCCTCTCCCTCACCACCCACACCCTCCCACTCCCCTCTGCCTCTCCCTCACCACCCACACCCTCCCACTCCCCTCTGCCTCTCCCACACCCTCCCACTCACCTCTGCCTCTCCCTCACCACTCACACCCTCCCACTCCCCTCTGCCTCTCCCTCTCCACCCACACCCTCCCACTCCCCTCTGCCTCTCCCTCACCACCCACACCCTCCCACTCCCCTCTTCCTCTCCCTCACCGCCACTCTCGCCCTTTCGAAGTCGATATCTTCACTTCGTTCCAACACACACACTCCATTTCGTTTTCTGAGACGTACCCGGAACCACTTGCTCCAAACCCTCCAATTCCTTCACGAATCGCTCATCCAATCACATTGAAACCAACACAGACACCTTCTCTCGCTCTCTGGAACTCGGCATGCGATCTCTGGGATCTCCACAACATCACTCCCATCACAATCAACAATCGACCCGATATTGTCAATGTTGAGAAAGTCCTTCGCAACAATCGAGTGGAGGACTTTCAGGGAGATCTTGGATGGGACGAGCAAGTCGATGATGAAGACAAGAGCGGCAGTTTGGAATGACTGAAGAGTGTTGACGTCGATGGCTTGATCAGGTTTCTGTCCGAACTCCCAACACTACAGAAGATCTCGCCATTCTCATCACTCTCCCTCTTCTCACTCGCTGGAGCCATCTTTTCTTTGTCGAACAAGCCAACCATCACCTGATCCTCTTTTCTCTCTCGTTTACTTGCTCTACTCCAAGGCCGAATGGTGAAGCGAGCTTCTCCTGGCTACACCTGCCACTTCGCTTCACTCTCTCAGTCAACACGAGATTCGGGATCGGAATGAATGACATCTTTTCACCCGAAATCGGGCTCATTCCATGTTCATGTGCTCTCCTGGTTGCTCTTGCTTGATTTGACTCTTCGATGGAAAAGGGCATATTGACTGGAATGAACACAAACAAGCAATGCGACGAAAGGGCACGATTCCCCTCCCTTTCATCTCTCTGCCTGACTCCTCGGTGGTAGACAATGCTTGGTATCGCTTTTGGTCCTTCTCACCGACGATATCGCAACTGATCACCCGCTGTCCCCTCACTCTTCGCCAAAGCCGACCCCAACGGCACTGGCGGGGTGGACGAGATTTAACCTGCTTGACTTAAACGAAAGCAGCACAAGCGAATGAATATGTGTGCAGATAGGCCGACAGAATACCGACAAAGCCGATCTCACTGCTTGCCACATCGTCTCCGCAGCGACAACGATTTTGGCTGGACACACGTGACATCGTCGCCTTCGCTCGCTCCCTGCGTCGGTGCTGTCTGGTGACTTCAAAAACAGTTGGCGACAGTGGAGTCCCTGTCGAGTCAACAGCCGATACCACCACAGAAACAGAAGATGAGAGGGCTGTCGAGAGTGAAGAAACGGGACGTGTTGATGAGGACGATGGTGGGGGATGTGACGCCGTCAGTTGTTGAGGAAGTGTTGGTGAAGAGGGGATTGGAAGATGGATGGCTGGTTGTGTGGATGTGTGTTGTTGTGTGGCGATGACGACGCTCAGTCTGATTCTGACACAGTTGAGTGTTTGGCCGTTGATTTGATGTTGCGGGATTATCAGGGTTTCAGAACTCACTTTTCATTTGTCTTCGTTTCTCTTCGTCATGTTGTGGTTGTTCTCGTTCTTTCTGGTTTCACAGACTTCTGTGCGAAGTTGGATGGATCTCACCCAATCCTTCACTTGCTGATGATCAGCAACACTTTGGTTGTTCTTTTGTCTATTCTCGCTCTTCTTGCCATCCGTCCACCAATCCATCCATCGATCGCCGTCATCACTGTCTGTCTGTCTTTCTCTTGCCATCACCATTCTCCTCACCATCTCACTTCATCATTCCTGGATTGTCTCGGTCTTTGTTGGTTGAATATTTTTCTTCATTTCAAACATCTGGTTCATCTCAAAGTCTTTCTTTCATCATCATTTGTTTTCACCCAGAACGAGTTTCACCAACGAATCTGACAACATGGGCAATATACTCAATAAAATTGCCAACTCCTGGAGTCAAGCACGCTCTGCTTTGTCTCCCCCTCGGTTTCCGTTCTCTGTGGATTGCTCACCGTTCCTGAATTGGAATGGGAATCGATTTGAGACTGCAGTTGAAAAGACGGTTGTTTTTCAGTCTCTTGTTGCCACTGTGAAACTCCAACCTACATTTGATGTCTCTGTGGAACGTAAAGCTGTTAAATTTCTCGAATCTGTGAATTCAAAGCATCCAGAATTAACTGATGATTTTCTGTGCAACTATGGATGTTCAACTGAGGAATCTTTGGCCAACTTCGTAGAATCCATTGTGGTACTTCTTTCCTCACCCAGTCAGCCAATCACCAGTGCAGCAATGAAGATGCTCGGAAACCTGATCTTCTCTTGTTCGGCTAACGTTAAACTTGCCCTCGTCACAGCTGATCTGATCACTCAAATCATCCTCACTCTCAATCCATTGACTCTTTCTTTCACAGAAGCAGACAATACTTTCCAATTTGTGGCTCCATGTCTGATAGACCCTCCACAAAACCGGTTTTATTTATTAAACCGGCTAAAATCAAAATAAGACGTTTCATCCACAATTTCGCCATAATCTCTTAACACGATACGTAATACACCATTTCAAGAAGAACTAGTGATTTTTCAAAAACCAAGAAGTGACAAAAAGAAGGCATTTTCCCCATTATTTGGACACTTTCTCATGTTTTTTTTGCGATTTTGATGATATTCTCTCTTATCAAACTACCGTTCCCATGTTTCTAAGAGTTATTAAAGTACAATTCTTGCATTATATTGTGAAAAATGACCATATAATGAATAAAACCGGTTTTGTATATTTTAGCCGGTTTTGTGGAGGGACTATGATCACTTGGGAATCTATCTTTCGATACGCCCTTCGGCTGGACGTCACCGATTTCTCAAATCCTGTCGTCAAGTTAAATTTGCGCTTCGGCGACATCTGTCCTCTCATTAAAAAGGCATATGAACAAGATACCTCACCAATTGACGACTCGCCTCCCCCTCCTCTTGCTCCTCTTTTTGAAGACATGGAATCTGAGGACGGCCACTTCGACAATTCAAAGATCGAGCAGTCAGTCAAAACAGCAATGGGCAACGCCGATGTGGGTGCCTACACATCCCTCTCATCCCATTCCCCCGCCATCCAGAGTGGTATTTTCTATACTCCCAACGCTGGCCATCTCATCAAACCGGAGAATGTGATCGTGTTGACAGAAGGGCAATGTCTCGGGAAAATCGACGTTCTTCATCAACCAGATCAAGGAGAAGAACCTGGGAAAGGTTGTGCTTTGTGGAGGACACCCTGTGAAGCAGCCGCACCCGATGTCGCATATCCTTGAGAATTTCGGGACAGGAACCGAATTGTATGTTCCAATCTCTTCCACACTTCCAAACAAAAACGAAATTCCATGCGATGTCATGCAAATGCCACCAGACACCACGATACCCTTCTCCTCTCCAGCTCTGTTCACTACAGACGACTTTCAGAAGGTTTCAAGCGTTGTGGAGCTCGAATTAAGAAAATATGAATCCAGTCAAGTTCAGGTGACCTCGAAATGCCGCGGAGACCCCTCCTCTCCAAGAAAACATCACCAATCTGGCCTCTCCACACTCTCAGCTGCAACCGTCGACTATCAGCCATCTGGAGCTTTTTTGAGGTCGAAGATGAAACGGGATCCGTGATTCTGTTGCAATTTTGTTCTGTATTCCACTTCATTGGCTTGTTCTTTCCTTTTTTTGTTTCGTGCATTTCTGCACTTTTGAAACGCAACATGCATGAAAATGAATGGGCGATGTGGGATTGGTCACAGACAATGAAAGTGTCGGATTTATGGGTTTGATCGAAATGGATTGCTTATAGATACTTTGCCGGATTGATTATAGTCAACCCCCCTCTCTTCGTCCACGCGGCTCTCGACTCCCCTCCCGCACTTCTCTCTGCTTGTCTCCGACACGTCATGCGAAGCTTGGCATCGCTCTTGGTCGCTCTCGCCGACTCCACCGCAACTGATCAATTGCTGTCCACCATCGTTCACCAAACTCAACCCTAACCTCACTCAAAAACTGATGAGATTGCTGTTGACTAACTTGAGGGGAACCAGCACAAGTGAACTTGGCGGTGTACAGACAAAACGACAAAGCAAAGACACAACAGCCATCACGCCTTACCACTTCGTCTCTGCAGTCACCTCGATTCTGGTCGGACACACGTGACATCGTCGCCTTCTCTTTGTCCTCCTTGGCTGTCGACTCGTTCATTCCGTGCTCTGTCTGTTTGATCGTCGCTCGCTCACCAACGATGCTGTTGAATGGTCTCGAGCGATGGAACTTCGCTCTTTTCTCATCAATTGCCGACAAAGTGCACTTGGTGTTCCACCTCACTCGACCCAACATCGTTCCCATTCTCTTTCTTCGGTCTCTCCGCCGCGTCGTCAGTTGTACTCGCTGTGCTCTGACTTTCCGCTCTGCCTGCCCACGCTGGACGTGCTGTGATTGAGATTGTTGTTGGACACCAGTTTTCGGTCATTTTGCTGTCTTTGTTGTGTTGGACTGAGTGGAGCTGGATGTCACTTGGACTCGATTCTGTCTCGTCTGCTAAAGTCCATACTTCCTCCTGTGCGAACTCAATACCTCGTCATTCCCAGACTGCGATCGTCTTTATTAGCCTTTCTATCGTGGTTTCATCATGCAAACAGCTTCTTGTTGAAAGAACGAAGAGATTGGTCGATTTTCAGTTTTCGAAGCATTCTCACCCATTCCACGTCCGTTTCCCACTCGAAACGAGATGATGACATTCTCAAACTTCGCAGACTTTTCCGTCCAATTGTTTCCGTCTGCGATGCACCTTTTCGTTGGGAGTGATGTTCCGAGGAATCGCTGTTCCGCTCACTCTCTTCTCAGTCACGTTGCATCGTTCGCTGATGGATCTTCGACAGACTCCATCCCGTCCATTGGGGTGCCAATGTCGTCTGCCCAACCTGATCATCACAACACAACAACGCTGTTCATGAAACACATCACCCAACACTGTCCCGAACGTCTTCAACTGAAACTGGCTGAAACTGGTTTGAAATCTCACCTCGTCATCACTCTCAATCAACTGCCTCTCTCGTTGCCAGACACTCGAGATTTCTCCGTCCATCTCGAACATCATCCTGAACTCTCTCCCGCTCGCAGCTTCACGTGCACTCAGACTCCTCGACACCCCACTCTCCTTTGTGCTTGTGCTCTGCACGTTCTCTCACTTTCTCGAGCCATGAATCTACTTCAGAATCCGACGTGTCAACTCCAGTTTCTGTTTTGACACAGTCACAATGTTGACAGAACAGAACATGAGCGATGGAGGACGATGCGAATCGGTGCAGATCCTTGTTCAACAGATGAGAATGGAAGACGTGGCGGACACTGTCGAAGGAAGGCTGCTGACCGATCGCAAAGGAGATTGGGGAGGAGGAGTTGTGTCGAACTGGATGGTGTTGAGGAACTTGGTTGGACTGAGCGATGGACAGTTTGGATGGATGACGACAGTGGCGAGTCAAGTTCCAGCGTGGTCGACACCCGCCTCTGATGGCTTCAGCTGTCTCGTCGGCGACGTCACATCCGTGTGAGCACCCGACTTCACTGATTCGATGGACTTCACCTCTTCCACAAACCGAAGCTCCCACTTCGTTGAGATAAGGTCCGTGAAGTGTGGGTTCCAGGTCCCAAAGGAAACAAATGGGATCAACAATAATTATATCATTTCGGATTCTACTGTAGTGTAGCACTTCTTTTTCTTCAATCAGGGCTAACCAATGATTGAAGAAACTGCCGCTTGCGCGACGGAAATGGGAGCAATTAGGGGCACGCACAGTCTTGGTGGAAGGTTTGGAAACTCGTGGGAGCTTCGGTTTGTGGAAGAGGAGCTCTCTTGCCAGCCGCTCCTCACAAACCTTAGCTCCCACTTCGTTGAGAGTTGAAAAGAGCCATTCCTACTATCGAAGAAACAAAGAGAAAACAGAATGAATGATGAAATGTGAAGATTCCATATCTATAGATTGAATCGGTCAGTGTTGACGATTCCTTTTGGACCGTGACCCCACGATGAGTGGCTGCCACCAAGCTTCTGCGTGATCTTTCCCGGTATATTCGACGAGAATCTCCCTTGCATAGTATTCGTCGGCAATCCGAGACGAGGTCGCCCATCCGACGTGAGTGTTAAGGACAGACCGAGCGACGTGCTTGCGGAGACGCAGAGAACTAACAGCCGCATGTTTGATGGTATAGGCGCCGAAGTATCTGGGGATTCCAATTTGATTGAAGACCGACTTGATGGCTTCGTTTAGGTGCGAGATTCTCAGGCGTCTCCCTGTCTTCCAATCGATCCAAACATGGTCCTCGTTGAAAAAGGAGAGAGAGGAGAGGCGACCCTTTTGACGGCGGAGATTCTCACGGTGAACCTGAAGTGCAACGAAAGGAGACAGTTCAGGCGAACCCTCGTCGAGAAGGAGCTTCGGTTCAATCACATCTTGATTTTGTTTCAAGCGAAGGTTAATTGTGGCTAAACGTTTCGTTGTCTTTGTCGAAGGCGAGGACCATTCAATGTCAGTCCACTTCAAGTTGATGAGTTCTTCCTGACGACAGCAGAGATAGGCGAACACCACTATAGAGATAAGGGGTAGTGGATAGGGAGGTGAGAGGCAATAAGTGTGGAGTCATAGATGGAGAAGTCAAGGATGATTGAGATAGGTGGAAATAGGTTGGTGTGGAGAAATAGGTGGATATAGATAGGTGTATGGGCATAGGTGGATAGAGATTGGTGGAGAGATAATAGGTGGATAGTGGGGGACATTGGTGGAGAGAGATTGGTGTGGTGATTGGTGGAGAGAGATTGATGATGAGAGATTGGTGGAGAGTGATTGATGATGAGACATTGGTGGAGAGTGATTGGTGGAGTGGTATTGATGAAGTCATTGATGATAGACATTAGTGGGATATTACATAGCAATAATGATAATAATATATAGAGATGCATTAGTGGAATAGTATTGGTGAAGAGGACATTGATGGAGAATTGGTTGGTGTTTGTGGATAGGCAAAAATATATAGACATTGGTGGATTAGTCATTGGTACGCGTAGCTAAGACTCTATGAGTCGTTGAGTAGGTCGTCTGTGTCTTGGTCATTGATGGAGGATTTCTTGAGGAGCTCAGCATATTTGGGATCGATGAAGTAGCAGTATGTTTGTTTGCCATCTATGCGTTTTTGTTTGACTGTGCAATGCTCATGGAGGTCCATCTGGAATGTCTTGAGTTTCTTATAGTGATCTGGCATTAGTTCAGAGGCATAGGAACGTGGCATTCCTTGTTCTAATTCATGGAGGTGTTCGAGACAGAAGTCTCCTATTGCTGATCTAGACACTTCTTGGAGAATACATCTTGCATTAGTGTTTGGTAATTGCCTTGGGTTGAAGTCATTGATGGGTCTTTGATTGAAGTATGTCAATAGGTGCGAGTAAAAATCAGGAGTGAAGGAGCGGATGAGATTGAGGAAATAGCTGGAATCATCCTTGCGTTTATTCGAGACTTTGCAGACACAATAGCGTCTATCATCGACTTCAATCTTGACTGGATATGCGTTGTTTGTGCAGAAGATCAGATTGGCAACATTCTCAGCGTCACGACGAGCGATTCCTTTTTCATTAGCTCTGAAGCTAGTGTCTGAAATAATTGATTTGAGGGCATCAAAGTTCGACATTCTTTCTTCACCAGCGTTCTTCAATTCATTACAGACGATCAGCATTTTGCCTTCAATTACTGTGTTGAATGTACCGCAGAGTTCTTGAATGTCAGTGATGTTTGGAGCAGAGTATCCTCGCATTATTTCACAGAGCACATTAGTCCAGACATTTTTACCAATTCCTTGCATTCCCTTCAAGATTATGACTGACGCTGTTTTCTGACCAGGATTCTGAATCACGAATGATATCCAGTTGATAATGAAGTTATACAATTCTTCATTATTGTCTGAAATTATCTCTTTGGTGAAATCTAAGAATGGTTGAATCAGATCAGTGTTTGGTTCACTAACGAATGGATATTTGTATCCTTGGAATAGTGAGAACATCTGTGGATTATCGCTCATGAATCGAATGCCATTGACCATGAATAGATTGCGATTATTCTCGAATGTTGATTGACACGTTATCGTTCTACACTTCTTTGGATCTTCGCTTGGGATAGTCACTTTGATTGATTTCAATAATCTCAAGACGTTACCTTCTTTCTGAACATTGACACGATAGCAGAGATCAAGAGAACTGTACTCTTTCACAATGCATAGCAATGATACTTCAATACATCGGAGAACTTTCAATAGATCTCTCAGCACTTCTGTCTCTGATTTGTAGTCTTTGTTTGTTGCCTTTTTCCTTATTGTGGAGAAGTCAAATGGAGACAGCAGATCGATCTTTTCATCGAATGAATCCTTCGTTATTGATTGTTCATTGGTGGGTTCATTGGAGAGAATATCATTGACTGGTTCATCATTGGAATCAACTTCAAGACTGTCAAAGAAATCAGAGACATCGTAGTCAGTGAGAGGAATAAGGAGTTCATCATTATAGTACTTTTCATTGTGGATTCTAATGATTTTAATGAGGACTCCAGGATGGGTAACATTCGAAGCGTAGCGTATTCTCTGTGATTCCCAATTCTTCTCTGCATTTTCAGTCAATGTGTTATTGTCATAGATGTCTTTGTATGTTTGTTCAAGCATCTCGTCTGTAAATCCATTGATGTGTCTCAGGGAATTAAGGCCTGCAAATAATGGCAACAAGGAGACTTCCTCTTCAATTGATCTTGATCCAGAATCGTTGTGAATCACTAGTCCTTTCAGTCCATTTCTGATTAAATCAGCTTGGGCTAAAGTGTACTGTTGAATGGAATCCTCGTCGAAAGAAGGAGCTATTGGACTTTCAATTATTGTCGGGTTCACTGATTGCTTCACTGAGGGCTTCTTCTCTGTTGGAGTGGGCTTTAAAGAAATACCCAGACGAGATATTACATCTGACAATGATGATAGGATGAAGAGTTCGTCAAAGTCGTTAATGGTCTTGTATGATTGGATTTTATTAGTGCCTTCCACTTTCCTTTGGACTTTGGATTTCGGTTGCACTATCCAGCGCAGAGATGAGTCTACACAGGCGAATAAATCCACATCGTATTGGTCAGTTTTCTTCACCTTCACCATTGAGTTTTTCTCCAGTTTGTAGCCATTAATATCGCAGTATATATGAAGACCCCCTGATCCAGTCACTACTAATCCGACATCATTGGGTAATACATTTAACACTGATGTTCTGATTTGGATCTTGGTTTCTTCATCAGCATCCTTCTCCAAGATGTCAATATCCACGACTGCTAGGTTGGTCACATGTGCAATGTTTATTGCTGTTCCTGTTCGTTTATGACCAGCACTCTCAGATGATATACCATCGTTGTATTTCTTATAGTCGAACAATGGTACTTTATGAGGTCTCAAACGATCAGACAATGAATGAATTTCGTCAGGAAGATTATTGAACAATGCTTCAATTTCAGAGTCGAAATCATTATCGAAATCGTCCTTGAGAGAGTTCTTTATTTGTGCATCTTTTTCCTTGAATTCAAATCTTACAATTTGTAATGCCATTCTTTCTAAGGAGATAAAAAATTCGATTTATAAAAAAGTTCTGCGTTTATTTTTTCTGAGACCCATAATTTTCTGTGTTCTCGATTGACAGTAGTCCAAAATGGAGTCATTATCCGACACAATTGACAGAGCTCATCAGTGCGAGGAATTAGTGCCGATTCTCCGATCAGGAAATGTCACTGTGTCACTGGGTAATTGGGATTTTTATTTTGGATTTCATTTTGAAAAGTCCACGTGCGAGTCTTATTTCGATTGAAATCCTCAGTCCTATTACCCAGTGACAGTACCCATTGACACCCCACTGGCTCGAGGATATCGTGCTTATTCTCCGATCAGGAAATGTCACTGTGTCACTGGGTAATTGGAATTTTTATTTTGGATTTCATTTTGAAAAGTCCACGTACGATCTTTTTTCCGCATTGATTCTCCGAGACGATTGACATTAGTTCAAAACATTGATGCCTTAATCATTATCTCCAGAGCTCCACGAGTGAGCAGGACCCTTCAGAATGCACCTGGAGGATGTAGACACTATCCCCATGCATCACTGACGTTTATAGGTTTTTCTGGGCAATGGTCGTTTTTGACATTTTTGGAGCTCCCTATATATAGAAATTAAAAAATTGGAAAAGTACTTTGGAATTAAGCTTAATTTTTCGATTCTTTTAATACTGCTCCAGCGCGTCTGTCTCCCGGAAATAAGTGTTTATCATTGATGGTATATTACAAATAAATGATTGTTTCTTCTTTTCTTGGGCATTGGGATTTTTTCATTTTTGCATTCTAAGGTTATGGACCTGAAATGTTCGAAAAAAGTGAAGTGTTCCAGATCGTCTTCATTCGTTCTGATAAAGTCAATGTTGATCTTCTGAATTCATTGGTGCAAGAATTATTGGAATCTGACGTCTCTGTGAGGAGTTGTGGGTGATCTAAGGCTAAAATGTGGTCAAAATTAGTGATTTTTCAAAGTTGCTGAGAACCTCAATGTTAGTGATATTTTCGATGATATTTCATAATTTGATGTCAAAAATGATTTTCTAGCTGTTGGCGAGGATTTACATTGAGGAGAATCTTTGTGGATTTGGATTTTAATGGAACAATTTTCTTGATATTTCCCATTGACAGATTGACAGAAAGTGACTTGAAATAGTGACCTTATCATTCATGAGATATGCTCTACTGTTGGCTCACTGATGATCTATTACAATCTTCACAAAAATAATTGGAATTTGACTTTTATGGAACAATTTTCTTGATATTTCCCATTGACACATTGACAAAGATATTCAGAAGGATTGTAATATTCATTAATGTGAAGGCATTAGATATTTGCTCACAGCTGATCTATTCCAGTTCTCATTGATTTATTTAGAATATGACTTTAATGGAACAACTTTTTTGATTCTACTGATTGACACATTGACGACAGTAACACTATTGAAGAGACAATAACACCATGCACTCATGAGCTCCGTCAATCGTCTCGGAAAAAGTATGCCCAAAAATGATCGTACGTGGACTTTTCAAAAATGAAATCCAAAATAAAAATCCCAAATACCCATTGACACATTGACATTTCCTGATCAGAGAATAGACATTAATTCATCAGTCCTCATGGGTGTCAATGGGTGCTGTCACTGGGTTATAAGACTGAGCATTGTGGATGACTTTAGTGTGAATAGCTGATGTGCTGACATATCCTTAGCTCACTGAAGATATATTACATTCTTTATTGATTCATTTGGAATTTGACTTTGATGGAACAATTTTCTTGATATTTCCTATTGACAGATTGACAAAGATTGTGAAGGAATGTATCTATGCAGTAATGTGAAGGCATAAGAGATTTGCTCACAGCTGATATATTACAGTTAATCAATGATTTATTTAGAATTTGACTTTAATGGAACAACTTTTTTGATTCTACTCATTGACAGATTGACAGGAATAGCATTAATGAAGAGATATTAATTGCTTGAGCTAGTTGGATGTCAGTAGTGTCAATCGTCTCGGAAAAAGTAAGCCCAAAAATGATCGTACGTGGACTTTTCAAAAATGAAATCCAAAATAAAAATCCCAATTACCCATTGACACATTGACATTTCCTGATTGATGAATAAGCATTAATTCCTCGAGCCACTGGGGTGTCACTGGGTGCTGTCACTGGGTTATAAGACTGAGCAAATGGGATGTCATTAGTGCGAATCATTGATGTGCTGATCTATCCTTCGCTCATTGCTGGAATATTACAGTCTTGTTGATTTATTATGAATTTGACATGAATGGAACAATTTTCTTGATATTTCCTATTGACAGACTGACAGAAAGTGAGAAAGAATGTATCTATTCATTTATGTGAAGGTGCTTTTGAACATTGCTCACAGCAGATATATTACATTTGATGATGAAAAAATTGAAAATTGAAAATGATGGAACAACTTTTTTGATTCTACTCATTGACAGATTGACATGAAGAGCATAAATGAAGAGACTTTAATTCTAAGCACTAGTGAGCTCCGTCAATTGTCTCGGAAAAAGTAAGCCCAAAAAAGATCGTACGTGGACTTTTCAAAAATGAAATCCAAAATAAAAATCTCAATTACCCATTGACACATTGACATTTCCTGATCGGAGAATAGACATAAATTCCTCGAGCCACTGGGGTGTCACTTTGGGTGCTGTCACTGGAGTTATAAGACTGAGCAAATGGGATGTCATTAGTGCGAATCATTGATGTGCTGATCTATCCTTCGCTCATTGCTGGAATATTACAGTCTTGTTGATTTATTATGAATTTGACATGAATGGAACAATTTTCTTGATATTTCCTATTGACAGACTGACAGAAAGTGAGAAAAGAATGTATCTATTCATTTATGTGAAGGTGCTTTGAACATTGCTCACAGCAGATATATTACATTTGATGATGAAAAAATTGAAAATTGAAAATGATGGAACAACTTTTGATTCTACTCATTGACAGATTGACATGAAGAGCATAAATGAAGAGACTTTAATTCTAAGCACTAGTGAGCTCCGTCAATTGTCTCGGAAAAAGTAAGCCCAAAAGATCGTACGTGGACTTTTCAAAATGAAATCCAAAATAAAATCTCAATTACCCATTGACACATTGACATTTCTGATCGGAGAATAGACATAAATTCCTCGAGCCACTGAGGTGTCACTGGTGCTGTCACTGGGTTATCGGATTGAGTATTGTGAATGAAAGAGTGCACCATTGACGAAGTCATTAATGAACTTCAGAATCCTTGGATTTATCAAAAATAAATAAAAATAGAGACTGAGATTTTTGTTGAATTGTATATAATCACTAATGACTGAGACACTTGTGAAGTTGCATTATTGATTAGTACTCAACGGAGATTGAACTTATTCTGACCTGAGGCGTTAGAGTATTGACACAGAATCGGCTATCTTTTCGGTGAAGTGAATAGGAATGTCTACAACACGAATGTCTTGAAATTGTTGAAGCAATTGACAGCGAACATTGCCATTGACATAAGACAGAAATGTCATAATTTATTGAACTGTCGTCTGCGTTTCTCGAAAGCGTGTTGAGTCTTTGACAAATCCAAATGAATCTGAAGCACACATTGCCAGGGTTGATAATCCCATAATCCATTCCTGTTCTGAGTTCTCTTGACTTGCTTCAATTTGTCTTGCTTTCGTTGGATATATGCCCATTCGAGTTCATCTCGTTCAACCTCAACTGGAGTCACAATATTTCGAAATGCCTTGTGAGGAGTCAGATTGTAATAATCCACGAACTGCCATTGCATCATTGTCACACATCTGAGTCACATTGCCACGAAAGCATCTCTGAATGTCCGAATCATTCGATCAACAACTCTATTTTTATTAGTGAATGGAGATGATGAAAGAAGAACTGGTCATTCCTTTGAGGAAATCACTGATGCGATTGTTATTCCATCCCGATTCTGCATCTCCACGAATGTGTTCAACCTCAACTGTCTGAATCAACTGCTGAAGAGCATTTTGGATTACTACATCATTCCTCGACGCTATTTTGATCATCACAAAGATACTTGGTATTCATATTCACACACACGAGATAGTACTGTGGAATTGATTGAGGATTAGTCTTGAGAACCATGATGTCAATTTCCATGAATGTCGATACGGAGAGAATGATGGACGTTGAAGAAACAATCGATTCTTTGGATTGATCAGTCACAAACTGTATTCTGATCTTTGGAACTGGAACTGTTGGATTCC
>JARBJD010000496.1:0-41017 GCA_033064195.1 Blattamonas nauphoetae
CAATTGGAGATTCAGGCGATTCAATTACTATTGGTCTTTGCACTGGAATTGGGATTGGGATTGGTCTTGCCTCTGCAGGCCTTCGAATCCGTGGTGAAAAATTCACTCCCTGATTCACCTCGTGATGATAAAATTGATATGCTTCGAATGCAAGTTTAGCAGTGCTATCCCGAATACGAATTCCTAGGAAGTTGCTTACAAATTGTTGAACTACTCTTCTTCCATCAGGTAGTGATAATTCAGGAGAGAAACCTCCATTAAACCAATCCTCGAAATATGTTTCATCATTTCCATCAAATGGTCCATTAGAATCAGCGCCATGATAGACAGGTAAAACGTTAGTTAAAGTCCATTTCTTTGCGACTATATTGTTTTTAGAATGCTGTGTGCACCGAAGAAGTCTATTCACTAATGTATTAATCTGTCGTGTATTCATTTCTTCAAAAATAAAGTTTGTGTTTATTCAATAATATAATCAGTTGCTTTCAGTCCATGAATGAATGGAGGACATGATTCATTTTCAAGTACGATCGCCTTCAGATGAATTCCACTGAGACTGAGTTTCTGTTGTTGTATTTTGGCAATCTCAAATCCATTTGTGTCCTCTTCGCTCACGATTCTTCTTGTCTGGAAGTTCAATGTTGTGGTCACTGTTTTCACTCCATTCAGACACTTCACATAATCGTCACTTGTGATGCTTGTTTTCTTCAGCGACACTCCTTTGATTTTGCATTTCTCATCGAGAGAGTAACACTTTGGTGCAAGACAGATCATCTGTTCACCTTCTTTCTCAATAGCTAATCCCAACAACTTCTTCTCATCATCAACTCCCTTTTCAGGATTGGGAAACCATTCATATTTGTGAGCATCATAGAATTCTTTGTCAGCAATCACATGTTCAAATTGTTGATGTATTCCTGCATTTGGATCTCCACTAATTGCCCAGTACGCAGAATCAGTGTCTCCCTCACAGAAGTGAATCTTGTTCATGTCTAGGCATTTGTACATGAAATTGTAGATGAAATTCAGATACCAGAACTTGGCATTGTCGAGTGTGAACACTGCTTCTTGCAGACATGTCTTACATGATGCTTTCTCTCTGTCTTCAATCACTATGTAGTTGTCCTCATTGATCTCTCTTGTCGCTACAAATCCTTTCATCATTTGTTTCAAGTATGTTCTCTTCTCATTGCAGATTGTGATTGAGTTGTATTTCTCAGTGTTCATTCCATCGTATCCGTAACTTCCATTCAAGTTGGTCTTACAGAATTGTTCTTTTCCCTTGTTTCCAACCTTCATTGCTTCTATTCGATCATTCATGAATGAGGTCACAAATGGTTCAAATCCAGCATGTCTCGAGAATACCATCACACTCTTAATGTCATCAATAATGAAGTGGCAGTAGTCGATGAGGAACCACAGATAGTATGTCGAAAAGAACATATACTGATCATGTGTGCTCAAGAGTTGAGTCAGCTTACTTTGTTTGTCATCAGTCTTCAATCCATGTTTCTTCATCAACGAATATGTCTTCTCACCAATGTTTTCTTCTGTCGTATTGACAATGATGTTTCTGAAGATTGGTGGGAAATTAATGAACTCATTGATGTGCTTCTCATCGATGTGTCCTTTCAATTCTGCAACGAACAGAGTCTTCTGATTCTTGTCTTCGATGATCTTCCGACATTCTTTGTCTCCTGTTGCTGTGTACAAACATCTTCCTGGCATGTACATTCTGTGATTAGTGTATGGATTGTTCTTGTTCTTGATTGATGAGAATGCACTTGGATAAAGTGAATTAAAGTCAACACCACAAACGTGAGTCACTTTATGTTCTGTGTCTTTGGAAATGACTTTTCCGTCTTCGTATCTGAAATGATTGATCGGCGTCACGTCTTTGATGTTCTGTCGATGTTGAACATTCGATAATCCACCAGTCACTGCTGCTCTCAACTTGTGATATGTTTGCTCATGTGTCAGAGTCATCGGCAATGATTTCCAGATGCAATACTTCTTCAGTTGAATTCTCAATCTTGTGAGATGTTCATCTTTGTCTGACTTGTACGTGTTGCAGTAATCACAGCAGATCTTCACGTTCTCTTTTGAATGTCCTTTCGAATTGTCGATTCTATCCAGTGTTGGTCGCACTGCTTGTGAGAAGTGACATTTGCAGATGTAGCACACTCTCTTGCACTGTTGAACAAACCAATCGTAATCTGCTTCAGTGACATTTTTATCAGTATTGCGGTGAGCTTTCTGGTCTTGATAAATGTACGATGCAACCTTATACCTACAGTATTGTTTGGTGATTTTTATTTCACCAGATTGATCCACTCCGTTGAAATCATCATCGATATCAAAGTCCTTATACGCACATGCATACTTGATTGCTGAAGCATTTGCTGACAAAGAGAGATTGTGCAACATATCCACTTTGTATTGGAAGTTCAAATCGATCAAATTGTCCAATGGTGCAATCATGCATTCGACGTCTCTGATGTTGTAGAGCTTGAGGTAATCCCATCTGTTCTCGAATCCTTGCTTATGCCAATCATCGAGGTACATTTGGTAATCAGTATCAGACATTTCACTGTTGTTCAGACTGGAGTAGAATTCATACTTGGAGAATGGTTCTTGTTTGCTCAGTACTGTGTCGTAGTCAGATGAGTCGAATGATTCGTAAGCAAAGTATGATTTCTGAAGGGTGGTGTTTCCTCCAAAAGCTTTTACTGCATTATCCAAAGTCATTGGTCCTGTGTATGACATCATGTCAATGAATCGAAGCACCTGTTGTGTTCTCTCATGTCTGATCAATACTTGCTTGTACTTCGTTGTTGATCCGAGGAAGCTCACCACTTTCCAATCCTTGTCAACCAGATCACGGAAGATGAGATTGATGTCAAATCTTGAACTGTTGAATCCAATGACACTGACTTCATTTTGTGAGGGAATCTCTGGGTCTTCGTAGTAGTTGTCTTCTCGAACTGTTTCCGCATGTTTGAAGAGCTGTCTGATCCATTGCTTCACGAAGTCATTTCCATCTCGAAGATCAAAGTAGATTGACTTCACTCCTGCTTTTGTTTTGATTGCTGATGCAACAGAGAGAGGCTTCAGATGAGAAATCAGTTGAGTATTGTCATCTGAGAAGAGATTGTCAAGAATGAGATCTTCCATTGTTTCGAAATCGTATGTGATGTAGTATTGTGTTGGTTTGAATTCATCTTGTCTTTTATGTGCCATCAGAAATTCATACGTTCTGTTGTTGAGGATATGTGGAACATATGGTCTTGGTGTTTTGTCAAGGGAGATCTTCTTCACATGTTTTCCATCAAGCTCTTTGCACTCTTTGAGATGCTTTTCGTAGTACGTCTTGAAGTGAGAATCCTTGACTTGGAATCCTCTTGACTGACAATACGGACAGAGTTTGTATCCAGTGATTTTCTCAGGATCAACAATGAACATCACATGAACGAGAGTGGCTGTAAGTGGAATCATTAGAAGTGGGAGAACTCTTGCATCATCATTTTCGTTGACATACGATTGACTGAGGAAGTATTTCTTCTTGTCTTCGTCGTATTCATAAATATGAACCGTGATGTTGAATTGAATCATTGCTTTCTCAATGTCACATGCAATATCAAATCCAGGATATTTTCGTAAATGTGGTGTCAATTGATGTGATCTGAGATGTGTGAGATTCATCCATTTTGCGAACAGTTTGTAAGCTTCAGTATTCCTCATTTTAATTGATGTCTTCTTCCCTGGAACTTCAGGAAGTGTGAGGAATGACAGAGACTGAAAGAAGCAGATGTTGAACTCAGAATCAATGTACCGAACATTCCTCGTTTTAATGTGTTCGGTGAGAATTGCATTCGCTTTTCCTGCAACTGGAAATCGATAGACAGCGACTAAAAGCGAGTGGAATGCGATGTACATTGTCTTTGTATCCATCAGTGTTCTCTCTTGTGATTCTTTGATCAGATTGATGGCATATTTTGAATACTCAGAGATGTCTCCTGCACTTCGTATCACAGTTGGGAAGCTCTTCGATGTGTTCTCCAATTCTGGTCTGAAGTCTTTGTATGTTGTCTCATCTTTATCTTTCCTCTCGATGATCTTTCCAAAGTCAATACTAATCTTGAATGGATGATCCTTCTCTTTATCGAACACTGCTTTGATGAAGGTTGTGATTTCTTCAACATTCTTCAGATGATTGTGGAAGTACAACTGATATGGTTTTCCATTTTCACTCACTTTCTCGATCTCATTCTTTTTGAACTTCCTTCGTGCATCCATGAGACAAGAATTGAATGCTGTTTTATCTCGTGGTTCAGCGAGTAAGATGCATTCTTCAAAACCATCAAATGTCTGCACTTCTCTTTTTTCCATTTGTTCATTTTTCTTTTGAATGATCAATAGATTCTTCATCCAATGATCCATCAGCTTCTCTTCAATTGATTTCAGTTTCCACGTCATTCTGAACACTTGCTTTTTCAGTTCATCTTTGTTCACTCTTGGATTTGCTTTCATGTTCTCAACAATCATTCGGTGAGCGAGTCGATCTTCTGACGCCATCTGTTGTCGAAGTTTCACTTGTTCAATAAAATCTGGAATGAGATTAAGATCGAGATTCTTTATTGAATGTGGAAACTCGAGATCTGTGTGTTGTAGCATATTCAGGAGAAATGAACGATGATGTTGATACTTTTTCCTGTCAGGATTGTACGTTCGACCATCAATAAATTGAAACTGTGTATTCGGAAAGAGATCTCGAATTTCTTGAATTCTTTCTTTGATTGGTTTTAGCAGTGTCATTTACTACAAAATAAAAAATCCGAAAATAAAAAAAGTTGAGCGTTTATTTTTGTTTTCTCAGATGGGGCTTTTTCTTAGCAGTCAGCCATGCATCAAGTCTAATTCTGAATACTTCACTTCCACCAATCTCTCGATATGTGAATGGAACCAGAACTTTCGTGTACTCACCTACGAGCTCGCAATTGTATTTCTTCAGTTCATTTTCAACGAATGATTGAGTGTAGCGACGACGTTTCGCAAAGTGAGGTCTGTTTCCTTGATTCCACAACTTTGGTTTTATTCTCCATTCAACACCTTCATGAACATACGTCACCGGCACATTATTTCTGACATACTCAGAGACTAGCGAACAGTTCTCTTCTCTCATTGTTTCAATTAATGCTTGTTCTGAACATACTCGACGTCTTTCATTGTACATCGCAGTTGGATTCATTTAATACAAATTAAAAAATTCAAAAATAAATTTTCATTCGTTGTTTTCTCAGTTTTGGATTTTTCATCAGAAACAAGGATCAATGGGTTCGATCACTCATTTCTCAATAGTGCGTATTTCGTTCCAATTCTGTGCGTTTTAGATCCGTCAGCAGTTGGGGATCATCGTGGTATGCTCCGTTTTTTCGTTTTTCCGAACTTTTGCAGAGATATTCGAGGTTTCAGGATCGGTCGTGGATCTCGGAACTTTTACGGAAAAAGCAGTATGCCACTCTCATTTCTCTCTTTTTTCAGACTTGTTTTCTCTGTTTTTGATTGAATTGTCACCTAATCTTTGCTCGTTATTGTTTCATTTTCAGGACCTGTTCGCACGTCATTTTCTCATTGTTTACCCATAATATCCACTTCATTGATACTTCTTTCGCTCAAACTTTTTCTCAAATGTTTCACACTAATTCTCGTTTACTGAGTTTTCCGGACTTTTGCAGAGATCTGCCATTCAACGGCTCACTTCATATCTCGGTATTTTTGTGTAAAATCCAACATTTCACATACTTTTTTGAATCATTTTTCTTGTTTTTAAGAGAGAAAAACCGGAACACAGACCTAAATTTCACTATTGGTGTCACATTTCACACCGTTTTCACGTTCGTCAATTTACCTCTCAGTTTCATACTTGCCCGTTTCGTTCATGCTTGTTTCGCTTTCTTTTACTCTGTTTTTGTGAAAAAAGTGATGAAAAGTTGACTAAAATGATGTGCTAGTGAAGTGAGTACGGCCCACAAAATGGAAGTGATATGAGCAAAATGAAGAGGAATGGTGAAGAGATCAAATGTGAAATGGGGAGCAAAAGTGATGAAATGAAAGGGACTACAGTCGGTTTTGAAGTGACAAAAACGGTCAAAAGTTGAGAAGTGAAAACATGAAAAAGTGACTTTATGGGAGAACTATCCGACAAAATCTCCTCAAAATTCGAGCACACCTTACTCATACCGTGAGAAAGAAGGATTTGCAGCGAAATTCAGATTAAAAAATCCATAGTGTCAAAATGTTGGTGCAAATGTGTCGCCACAAGTGTGATCGAAAAACCGACCCTCCAGAGCGAACTATAGGTGATGTACAACCAGAATTCTCAAAAAAGCGTCGCTTGAGTGTAATTGTGAAGTGGTTGACGTGAAAATCGTTTAAAATGAAAATTGACAAAAAATTGTGAAAACGATCATGTGTTGAGGATCGTCAGAACCGAATGACGCGAATACCTCTCCACTATCGATTTGACACGTTTTGAGACCATCAGAGGGTGAAAAGTGACGTGTAGGAGAAGAGCGAGACGTCACTTTCTCCTCCTTAAAAATTTTGTCATTTTCAAAATATGTTGTGGGGTCGGATCAAACTTTTTTCAAAAGTGCTTTTTCCGAAAATTTCACCTATCAAAATCAATTTCGTAATTTTAGAACGTGTTTGAGCACAATTTGAGACATAAAGGTGTTCATAGTGGCGAAATCCGAACATCGACTTTTTCGTCACTTTTTCGACCTAAGTTCGGTACACAGTTCGACGAATTCCCAACCGATTTTCATCGGGATTGTCTTGATCGATGACCGACAGTGTCCCCGAGATTTTAGAATTTTTTGCAGAATTTTTCGAAATGGTTCTCACATTGGATTCGACTGATTTGTGGTCAAAAAGTGAAAAACACCAAAAAAGCGCCAACATTTTTTCGAATGTTGTCAAAATTTGCTTCAAAAATGACACTTTTCACGAGGTCAAAATATTGGTCATATTTTAAGAATTTAGGCCAAATATTGATGTCATCAAAATGTCATAAATTCCTTTTAATACAAGATTCAAAATTGGTCAATCGGACTTGACTTTTAGTTTTGGTTTTCAACGATTATTTCAATCGGGTTCCCATTTCGCTTTCTATACTACTTTTGTTGTTGTCCGACAATGCTACTCAGTTCCTGAATGGCTTTCACGCAGAAGCACGAGAGTTCTGCATAATCAACTTGAAGACAATCTGGATTGGAATCATTCACGACTTCGGGGAATATGCCTTGGATCTGTTGAGCAATTACACCAATGTGTTTCTTCTCACTTTCCTTCTTCAGGCATTCACATTTCTCTTTGCAGTTCTTCAAGTGTTCTTCATCAGTTTCGTTCTCGATTTGCTTTGTCACTTTGTTGATCTTCGAATCAAATGTGTTGAATTGGTACTGCACGATTTCGACTTTATTCAGTTGTTCAAGAACATCAGGGTATGGTTCAATATTTCTTTTCACTCTTCTGTCTGACAGTTGAGAAAAACTTCCTGTTGTGGATATTGAAAACACTCCTGAACCTGTGTCCTCATCGTAGTAATACAGTGCTGGTGAGTCACACGGTGACCACATAATGATACCATCACCATTGAACTGAATTCCTGATGTTTCTGCAATCGATTGTGAAATTGAAATGCCAGACTTAAATGTTGATGCCGGATATGTTCCTGGATACTTTGGAAGTGATCCTTCTGAGATGTTCCACTTTGCTCCATTCACATTAATCAATCCTCCAATTTCTGGTGTCGTGATTGATCCATTTGTGCTCACCACTTTTTGGATTGATGATATCGCTGACTTGTGTGCTTCTGTTGTCTTCTGTAGTGTGTCTATCACTGTTGCATTCTCGTTGGTTGTCGAGAGATTATGATCAATCATTTTCTCAATCATTTGTGAATTGTATTTTTGTCGATTCATTTTTGTGTGCTCTTTCACAGGAATACAAAAATGACAATCCCTCATGAACATACGTCACCGGCACATTATTTCTGACATATTCAGAGACTAGTGTACAGTTATCTTCTCTCATTGATTCAATTAATGCTTGTTCTGAACATACTCGACGTCTTTCCTTGTACGTTTCAGTTGGATTCATTTAATACAAATTAAAAAACTCTGAATTAGATTTTCATTCGTTGTTTTCTCAGTTTTGGATTTTTCGCTGGAATCGAGGATCAATGGGTTCGATCACTCATTTCTCAAGAGTGTTTGTTTCGTTCTGATTCTTCGCGTTTTGGAATCTCCGGAGCTGTAGGATCATCATGGTATGCTCCGTTTTCTCCTTTTTCCGAACTTTTGCAGAGTTATGAGGCGTTTCAGGATCGGTCGTGGATCTCTGCACTTTTATGTAAAAAGCAGTATGCCACTCTCATTTCTCTCTTATTTCAGCTTTGTTTTCACTAGTTTCAACCGAATTGTCACTTCATTTTCACTAGTTATTGTTTCATTTTTGACCTCACTTCCGTCTTCGTTTTCTCATTGTTTACTCTTTTTTAACCACTTCATTCATGTTTCTTTCAACTAAACTTTTTCTCAAATTCAACACACTAATTCTCGTTTACTGAGTTTTCCGAACTTTTGCAGAGATCCGCCATTCAACGGCTCACTTCATATCTCGGTATTTTTGTGTAAAATCCAACATTTCACATACATTTTTGACTCATTTTTGTTGTTTTTAAGACATAAAACCGAGAACACAAGCGACATTTTCACTATTGGTGCCACATTTCACACCGTTTTCACGTTCGTCAATTTACCTCTCAGTTTCATACTTGCCCGTTTCATTGTTGGTTGTTTCGCTTTCTTTTACTCTGTTTTTGTGAAAAAGTTGATGAAAACTGGACTAAAATGATGTGCTAGTGAAGTGAGAACGACCCACAAAATGGAAGTGAGATGAGAAAAATGAAGAGGAGTAATGGTTCAACTCGAGGTGAAATGTGGAGAGAATGATGTGAGAAAGAAGGGGCTGAAGTGGTGTTCAAACATGCAAACACTGTGAAAAGCTGTGAAATGACGAATCAAAAAAGTGAAATTTTGAGACAACTATCCGACAAAAAATTCTGAAAATTTGAGCACACCTTCCTCTAACAACGAGAAAGAAGGCGCAATATGTGAAAATCGGGGCAAAAATCTAATAGTGTGCAAGTTGTGAAGAAAAGAGTCGTCAAAACGGTGAAGTGAAGAACCGACAAAATGAAACTAAGGAAATGCACTATACGTCTCGCGTCGACTTATGTTCGTTAAAATGATGTAATAACGGAGTAAATGAAGTGAAAGTAGTGAAATGTGAAAATTCATGAAAAAGTGTGCGAACCTTGTGGTGACAAATGTCGAGATCCACCGAATCGTCACCTGACGTCGGGGAAGGAAATGGAGTGTAAAAACGTTAATAGGGGACGAAAGCGGTCCAGAAAATGATAGTGCTGAAAGTCCATACCTCCCAGAAAAAATTTCGAGATTTTGACCATGGATATGGGTCGGATCAAACTTTTTTTTCAGAAAGTGCTTTTTATCGAAAATCCTACCTTTCAAAATGATTTCCGTCACAATCAAACGTGTTTGAACACAATTTGAGCCATAAAGCAGTTCATAGTAGCAGAATCGGAACATCGACTTTTTTGGTCACTTTTTGGACCAAAGTTTAGTACGTAACTCGACGAATTCTCAACCGATTTTGATCAAACCTCTTTTGATCGATGACCGACAGTGTCCCCGAGATTTTAGAATTTTTTTCAGAATTTTTCGAAATGGTTCTCACATTAGTTTCACTTGATTTGTGGTCAAAAATAGATTTTCAGTGTTTTCATGACCTATCGTGGTACTTTCTCAAGTGAGGACGGTCTCCAAAATACCACCAATTGTCCAAGCGAACGTAATACTCATTCTTTGTTCGTAAATCGCGATATTTGAATGGCTCAAGTACCTTTGTGTATGTTCCAATGAGTTCACAATTCTCTTTTTTCAATTCATTTTCAACAAACGATTGTGTGTAATGTTTTCGTTGACAATTATGAGCTCGATATCCTTTCATCCATTTCGAGGGAATCACTTTCCATTCGATTCCTTCGTGTCGATATGTGACAAGTGAATCAGCATACTTATATTCAGAAACGAGTTCACAATTTTCGTTTTTCAATGACTCGAGAAACTTTGCTTTCGTACAACAATTGGATACTTGAATGTATCTCTGACGATTCGTGTGTGGTCTAGATCCTTTGACAAAACGCTGTAAGTACACTCGATAAATGTCATCTGGTTTATCTTCGTGATAATATTCGAAAGTGCTCGATGTGAGATATGTTGTTCCTTGTCGATTGAGAGTTGGTGGAACTTTCATCTTCAAATTTTCTTTGTCCAAAAGTTCCTGTAGTTGATTTGGTGGTAATACGCAACTCATTTTATCCAAATTAAAAATTGAATAAAAAAAGAAATCGAATTTGTTTTTGGAAAGTACTCAAAAAAAGCTTCAAAAAGGACACTTTTCACGAGGTCCTTTTTTGGCCGTTATTTTCAAATTTAGGGCACTTTTTTGATGTCATCAAAATGTCATAAATTCCTTTTAATACAAGATCCAAAATTGGTCAATCGGCGTTGACTTTTAGTTTTGATTTCAAAGACAATTTCAGATTGGTTCTCCAGTCTTCTCTATAACTACTAAGAAGGTCTACCCCCAGCAAGCAAGATATTCGGATACATGGGATGCTACGAAGATGGAGGTCGAATTGGATAGAATGTGGTTGAACAGGAAGGACATCTCTGACGAGGAGGTTCAGACTGCTATGACTATCATTCTGGTTCTGCATCATGCGATCAGATTTACAGAGGCAGCGAGGATCAGACGGGAATCGATCACCATCTCAGACGGAACAACCGTCTCATTTCTAACCAAGTTGAAAACAGGGGACGAACCTGAAAAGGAAACTCTCAGACAAGATGGTCTCAGTGAAGGGAATCGACTCTCTAATTGGCTTGGCGAGTTGGACAGGAGGCAGACCACCGCTCCCAATTGCCAGCTTCTCTGCTCATCAGACGGAGAAGAGAGAAGCGGGGAAGAATTAGCAAGGATGGCCGGCGTGATCATGAGGAGAGCTGGTATTGATACAGACCAGTATAAGCCGTATACGCTCAAACATGCAGGAATTTCGAAACGGATTGACAGAGGATGGGGCGAAGACGACGTAGCAAGGGCAGCGCGGCTCAGCACAACATCTGGAGTCATGAGGAAACACTATGTGAAACAAATCCAATCTCCCAACGCACTCAATATTTCTTCATCTCGGAATGAGATGGCCATTAATCGGAGATCACTGAAGAGTGATCACGATAATGGCATTGAAAGAAGAGATGAAGAAATATTAGTCCCACCACCCACCACAGGAACCAAAAAGAAAAGCAGAAGAAGACAAACTTAATCACTTCATCTCTTCTTTCAACTCCCAACGGAGTAACAAGGGGTTGATCGATTCTATCAATTAAACAACAGTTTTCATTCATAATTGCTTCATTATTGCTTGATATTACAACAATTCACGGATATTATACTCAATATTTCTTCATCTCTTCTTTCAATGCCATTATCGTGATCGAAAACACTCGCACTTCATTCTCAGAAATTTTAGATTGTCTTGGTGTTTTTTCAAAATAAGGAGACGGTCAATTGCTCGAGTGATTTTGAAGGAAAAGGAAAATAACGATAAATTGGATGAGAACAATTCGGTTACAGTTCCTGGGGCCGACTATATCTCATCAAGCATTCCGTCTATATCTCATCAAGTTTTGATCAGACCTTTACTATGTCCCTTAATAGTCTTTTCTCAAATTCTCAATTCACTCTTTTTCACACTCACCACATCATTCTTGTTTTCATCTCAGTCTATTTCTCTCTATTTCGGATATTTTTGGTGCAAAGCATTTCATTCTGTTGTTTGAAATAGAACACGCTGATCCAGCCCTAAATAGTTTTCTTTAGCTGTTCGGATGACAGAGGGAGAGCAGCGTCTTCAGAATGCGGGTGATCGTCATCTGAGTACTCGTTTCGGGCTCAGCACAGCATGTCGTTCATGTTGCGTGCCTGTTCGGCGTCAGTTCCGCTGCTGGCAGAGTGATCAGCTGTTCTGTGTTCGACACCAGCCACGCCAGCACGTTGTCCAGCCCCACAAATGTCCCCATCCATCCTGGAATCCGATCTGGCTCGCTCGCCTCGTTTCGCAGGAAGCAGTCGCGTGTCGCCGTGTTGAACTCGTCGGCTGCTGGGAGCAGCTCCAGCACCATCCTTCGTGGCTTTGTCTCCGATGGCGTGTCGCTCACCTTGATCAGCGGCTCCGAGCTCGTCTGTGTGACCATGTCTGACGATTCCGAGTCGTTCGGCGGGCTCGTCAGGAAGAGCGACGTCGTCTGCTTCCCCGCTGCCTCATCTTCGTCAGAAACGTCACTTCCACATTCCTCTCGTGCCTCCCCAGAATCTCTGACAATCCAATCTTGATCGGCTCAACCACGCACAGCAGCCCCGACGTCATCAGATACACAATCTCCCCCAACAGCGATTCGTGTTCGTCGACGAGAATGGCGACGCAATCGACAGATTGGGAAACACCACAGTGAAGCCCTCTTCCTTCTTGAACGCGCTTTTGTCGCTCGCTGACCACAGACTGAGCAAGTCCAGACTGCGAAACAGAGCTGTCTTCGTGTTCTACAGGATCGCATCCAAGTCTTAAATGTATTCTTACACTCCCACCAGCGTCGGGGCTGCCAGATGCTCAAACAAGTCGTGTGTAAGCACCACTGCCGACATCTGCGACGTATGCTTCAATATTTGAAATTGTTTCGTCGTTGAGTGAACTGTCTTCGCCGACACTTCGAACTGCAGCAGTCTTTCGTTCTCTTCTCCAACAAAAAGTGTTTGATGTTCGTTTGCTTTCTTTGCTGTCGCTTTCTTTTCCAGTTTCGTGATTATCGAGTCCAGTCCGTCTTTCGCCGTGTCATCATTCAGAAGATCAACAACCACTGTTCGCATCATCTTCGAAAGCGCCATCAGCGCCAGACGGTGCAGTCGGTCAACTGAATACGATGGTTGGTCCAAAAAGTTCAGAACTGCAAGTAGAATCATCTTCGTCGTCTCCAACTTCGCTTGTGCACCAGCTGTTCCTCCTCCTTTGTCACCATCGTTCATCCCAAGTCCTTGCATGGGATCATCATTCATTTTCATCCGTTCTGCCTCAACCATGTCATCCAGCTCCTTTTCAATCGAAAAGATCGTCCATTGATTGAAAAAGTGCGGATATCCGATTGTCGCTTGTTGAATCAATTTTTGGGCTTTCAGATAGTTTTTTCTTGAAGGATGCTTCTAAAAGAGCGGATATCATGATGAGTGAGGTGGATGATGGGAACTGTTGGATCGCGTGTTCGTAAACACTTGAAACGAAGTCTAACTTCCAAAAAATCATGACATCACAAACACGCAGGTGCGGGAGAGCTTGTCTTTCACTGACTACGAGCAGCCGATTGATTTGTGAGAAAAATTCAAAAAACGACGTGCGAGAAGAAAGACAACACACACGTGGATTGAATCCCATTCGAAATCGAAACTGAGTGTCCAGCTGAAGAGTGTTGATATCGATTTCACCAATGGTTCTCAACTTTTTCTCGACAACGGTTCCAATATCACATATATCACTTCGATGAGTCCAGCTGTAGTCACTCCCTGAAGATGGGAAGAAACGAGCAATGGCTTGATCGACATCTTTTTTTTTGAAACAACAGAATGAAATGCTTTGCACCAAAAATATCCGAAATAGAGAGAAATAGACTGAGATGAAAACAAGAATGATGTGGTGAGTGTGAAAAAGAGTGAATTGAGAATTTGAGAAAAGACTCTTAAGGGACATAGTAAAGGTCTGATCAAAACTTGATGAGATATAGACGGAATGCTTGATGAGATATAGTCGTTCCCACAGTTCCTCGTGACCACCCTGTATGGGTTCACTCTCGGACAACCTTCTTCACCACCCTCACAAATGAGTGAAACGGATCACACTCGCTTCTCGGAGCACCTGAACTATGTGCAAAATACATCAGAACAGGAACGCTCGACTCAAACGAACACGATTGTTCTGCGCAACCGAAAGAGAACCACATTTGATCATGACATTGACAGAACTGATAATAACATACAACCTATCGCTATGTCAGGCCAGGTGTGTTCCGAGCATTCTTTCAGATGATTAGTGTCAGGACCTCAACGGCATTCTTGCAGATCTGTGTGCAGAGGACCGATTAGATATTCTTGAATTGATGATGGCCCTCCGGGAATTAACCAGTAAGCCACTTTTCTTTCGTTGACTCTCTCCACAGTTCATACTATCGGAACCTGCGAAAGACTGATTCAGCACAATGCAATTCCCATGTTGGTCCGACATTTGATGTGTTCGCAGGATGAAAGGATAACGGTTGGGTTTTATTGTTGTTGACGTTCTTCAAGGTTGAAATCTTGTGGATATTCACGAACATTGGTTTGATATGTTTCATCCTTGATTCCCGTTGGATTATCTTGAGAAGCTGTCTTACCTACAGACGACGTTCATCATTACTTTGGTGAGAATGTTATCAGAAAGATCTTTAGTTTCACTCAAAGCACTTCTCTTCGAGTCATTTCAATGGTTTTCGACTTTTCCTCCTTCACACTGATTCAGGCATGGCGCTTCCTCAACAACATCACGATCTTTGACCATGATCAGCACGACTTTGCTTGTGTTCTCGAGGCACTCGGCATTTTCGATACTTTTGTACCATCTCTGACGCTGCTCACCACAAGATTTGTCGAAAAGCCAGCCTGGCATCTCCAGTCACTTGGGGATATCCCAAAATCCTCAGCCCTGGCATTTCCTCAGACGGTGATGGTTTTGCCGGATTACGCAGCTTCGCCCCATTTTCTCCTCAAAACATTCAGAAATCTGGCGATAGTCGCCAAAAAGGCAGTCCCGGCAGAGATCATCAGTTTTATATTTCTGGTGTTCGTGTCAGGTTGTTCGAGTTGCATTGACAGTGCTATAGACTTGCTCATGACTGACAAGGATCAACTCCGAACGATCACCTCTATCCTCTATCAAGTTCCCATGCCGTCCTTCTTCCCTCCTCACATCCAAACATTCCCACAACTAGCGGTTTCCGTTCTCTCGTTCGCATGTGATGGTCTGTACAGTTCTTATCGTGCTCTCACCGTTTTGAACCTCGCCCAACTCCAACACCGAATTGTTCAACGCCGCAAACAAACCCACGAAATGCAGACAGACATCCAATCATTGGAAGGAGGGGCCTTCCAGACAACCGTCGTGACAGAGCTGGGAAGATACTTTGACATCATCACGAGGATTTCGTTGCTCCTGGGAACAGCCCTGGGTGGGACGGATGATGTAGTTGATTTCTACATCAATGCTGGTCTTCTTCCCACACTCGGACAGTGTCTCCACATTGTCCAGACGATTTGGGACGACAAGCTCGCTCATGATTGGTCGGTGCTTGTTTCGGCACAATTGGATGCAATGAATGAGACCCATGGAGAATTGTGGAAGGAAACGCTGGAAATTCTGTTGCATGTGGATTGTTCCAAGCTCGCGACGGAAGAGGAACTTGCTTTCGACCTCTCCACTTCGCGGATTCATGATCATGGCCAAATTAACATTCCGAACACATTCACAAAGCACATCCAAACAGCCTTTCAGAAATTGTCGTTTTGTCTCTCGAACACTGCAGGAGGCACTGAGCAGCACTCATGGCGTGTCCTGAATGAAACGCTCCCTGGACTCCAACCGTGCCAGGATTTTCTGCGATTTCTGTCAAACAGGCTGTTAGATGAGACCTCTACATCGTTTTTAATGATTTGTTTGTTGTCCATAGCTTGGTTCACCATCCAAGTGAGGCGATCTTCGCAGAAATCAAACGCAGTCACCTTCTTGACGCCCTCTTCGCTTTCAAGTGGTATCGGTGCAACCATCGTCTCGCAGACAGTTCTGTCGATCTTTTTCTTGATACACTGTCCCTCTTTCTCTTGAACACTCCAGACCCATCAACCATCCTCGATTCTGTGTCCGAAGATGGAATCGAGCACACTTTGTTCAATTTGCCGTGCGGTTATTCGGATAGGACCGTGCAACTCATGGCATTCCTCCGAGACCAACTCGAAATTCTCCAAAAGAATCGTTCGTGTGGTGAACTTGCCAAGAGCATCAAAACATAGTGTCAGAACAAGGTCAACATATCCACTGAAATTGAACGGGGCATTTCTGAAATGTACCTCCACTCGAACATTGAGACAGCAGAATTGCCGACATCGTTCATTCTTAAAGAACGGTCTGTTTGTGGGGATGAGATTTATTGTCAAACTATGGGAAATACAGTGGTCTGTTTTTGGAATTCAAGTTGAGAATTCATGACGCGAGCCTTGAAAGGAGATAAGAAATGGATCTGACCATGATTTGCGACATCTTGATCTAAGAGTTAAATACCCTTCTGCTCTATTCCACACAGTTCAGCCAGCACACCTCTGCAGTCACAAGAACCGATGAACCGTGTGGACCCCACCCGAAACAATATGTCCCTCATCCAGAAACTTCAACTTATCGTTGATTCTTGTGTTGGGGTCCTAAAACGCGAAGACTTTCTTAATCTCGAAACTGACCTTACAAATGAAGCACTTTCAGATCTCACACGTTTCTTCTACCAGTCATTTCCAACGATTGCAAATGAACATAATGAAATGCAACCACTTGACACGTACTTGTTCCGGTCGTCAACATACTCTCTCTTCGGTCACATCATTGTCAACACGCAGCTTTTCGCGAAAGAACCAAAATCAACATCCGCTTCTGTACTTCAGTTGAGGTCCCCCTTCTTACTCAATGTTATTACGGGAACACCTGGAATGGGGAAATCAGCAAGCAGATATCCATTCATCACACTGTTGATGAGTTCTGGCGTGAGTGTATGTCACTTTGCATTGTTCCATCAGCTATTTCAGAATGTCACGACAGAAAAGAGAGGAGAAGGTGCGTTTGTGTTTACACAGATAAGCAAGACGAATACGGGAACAGTGAAAATCAAAACAAATGTGGATGGAATTCCGATCGAGTTTGATACGCCTTCGTATCTCTACACGTATGAAGTCCGTTACTTCAATCCACATGAACGGTCCAATGACAAAAAGACCGAAATACAGTACTATCCAGCTGCATATCAAGTGGACCCTGACCCAGCAAAACGCCCTCCAAATTCGTCTCTGGGACGAATCTCTGTGCCAAGTGTGGAGTACTTCCCCTATTTCGTCCGTCTTATGATGGGAACCCGACAATTGACGGAGCCACGATCACTCAACAGGGACAGGATTATCACGCAAACATCAGAACTCAAGCGCGGATCAGTGATAGCGGAAGGCTCAATATTATACCAGGCTAACCTGATAATTGCGAATGGGTTTTACAAAGTCAGAAACAGAATGACTTTGATGAAAGGATCAACACTGGGCGATGCTTCTCTTCTTTGCCTGGACAGTACTGATTCACCAGAATCGACAAGACTCGTTATGGATAATGAAGTCACAGATTTTGATCAGATTGTCGAAGCCGGTACCATCTTCGAAGAAGGTTCATGTGTGACCCTCAAGGAGATCATTGAATTACCTCTTAACAACACAGAGCCGATCCCTGAAGATATCATCATCGAAGCTGGATCAATCATCAAGAAAGGATCAAAAATCGCCCCTCAATCAACTGTCAACTATTGCTCGATTTGGAACCGCCTCAAGAACACCAAGTGGCATGTCATTGATGAGTTTGTGCCGTTTCTCCTCATTTTTTCAGCCTACAAATTGCTGATAATTATGATCTGGACCCAAACGATTTCCATGTTCTCTTTAGCTCACCCAAGGGTTCGAGATGGAGGACATTCGACAGTCAGGAACAAAGTCGACGTCGCATTATCATCGAGTACGTCGTTCCGAAGTACACTCCTCAGGAGGAAGCCGCCTTCCTCAATACAATCCGGGCTTCTTCAGCGCTCAGCCTCAATGACAGAGAAGACGTTCAACGTGGAGTTGAACTCTTCTCGTTCATCCCACGCTTTGTGTTGGATTCACATTTCAGCTCCGAAGCATTTACATGCGTCTCAGAAAACCCGAAAACGATGATTCCAAAAGGTCCAGGCGAACTCTTTAATGTGGACGTCTCACACAAACTGATTCACTTCTCATGTCCACAGTTCGACTGCACGAACTGGCACACGAAATATGCAACGGATTTGGCGAAGCGCTATATCTTGCGTGTATTCGGACTGCGCGAAAAAGAAAACTATGTCGAATTTCTCCGAACAATAAAGGACCATCCCGAACATTCTCAAGAGAAGGGAGCAGCTTTCCACACATTCGTTTCGGATGCGATCGTGCAGGGGTTTATCATCCACCAGCCAAAATACGGGCTTTCCGGAAAATCAATTCTGAATCCATCAGAAGATGCAAACACAAATGTAACAATCAAGCTCCCACCAACTCTCGGAGAAGCATATGTCTTCTTGCGAGGCCCTTCAAACATGAGGTCTACCGAACTCCCGGATATCAAAGCAATTCCTAAACGCAAACTTCGTGAAGTCTCAGACGAATATTTGCATCTGTTTGTGAATTGTATGACGGAGTCCACTGTTACTTTACGAGAACTTGTGAAGAGGGATGACGGGTCCAGAACATCCACAAAAATCCCACCACCAGGCACGCCACCACATACTGACGCTCGATGTCTTAAGTGTTTCACATTCTATCTGAATCCGTTGGGTGCAAATAACGTGGGCTTCGATTCGATTCTCCTCTTCTTCGAAGTGATCGATGAATGGGATAAGAACGGCAACGAATTGCCGCTCGAAATCAACAGATTGGCGGTGATGTTCATCCAATCAACATTGGACAAGGAGCATACTCTGTGCGATTCTGGCCCGAATCTGATGTATCTTTGGCTCTGTCTCCTCAGTAAAGTCTACAATCTCAGGCAAAACCAGATATATCCCCATCTCTTCTATGTGACACAACCACTAAAAGGCAAGCTCAACTACGGAAAAGGTGCTCCCACAGCATTTTTCATGAATCCAGACAATATTTGGGAAATGAGTTATGATCCTGATGTCGTTGCCTTCAAGGAAATTGAGTACACAGGACGGTTGATGGTGAACTGTATTAACCCTTTCCCTGCAAATGACGATCCGTATCATTTTCGATGCTATTACTGTGGCCTCATCTTGGAGGAGATGTTTGTCGATCATCAATGCCCATATATCATGGAAAAAGTTGCCAAAAACTCATCTGCATACACTGTGTGGAACATCACCTCTTCAAACGTTGGCGTTGGAATGTTTGATCATCCCGCGCCCGTGGTGGGGGTTCCATTGGGCAAAAGCAAAACCAAGTTTGGTTTCAACCTGAGGAGCACAACTTCGGGCGGAGGCAACGATCCTTCTTGTAATCAAAAGCGAGTTTTCGAAATTACACTGGAGTATCCGAAGCAGGGATGGCTTCCAAACATCAGCCAAAGCCTCAGAAAGTTCGACATGATGGACATAACGATGCTCCGTCTCAATACACCAATAGAGTCGTACCGTCCTCCTGTTGTTGAGAAACGTTGGCAAAACCCAAGGACAAGTGTATTTACAGTCCACCCCACACGGCCTCTGCCAAACTTCTTTTTGCTTGTACCACCGATTCCAAAAGACACAGCCAGCCAACTCCCGAATATCAAGCTCCCACAGTTTCAGTTCCTTCTCTCAACCAATGATAATCTGGGTGATCCAGCTCAAACACTTCAGCTGGATGATTCAGATCCAACGAGCCATCTGTATGTCACATTGAACATGGTCCATATGTGGCTCAATGGCTTTAAAATTGGTATTTCTGGGACGAGAGAGATAGTTCCAGGAAAAGAGGTTATGCCCAATCAAGGCTTCAAGGATCTTCAAAAGTGGAAGGACGCGAGCATCCCAGTCTGTCCAATGCATGTTCCAATAAGCTGCTTTGGAAGGCTGCCTGTCTACGTCAATCAGACCTGCTTCTCACAATCCTACATGCGCAGTTGGCTCTTGCCTTCGGGTCAATCTGATTCATCCACTGTAACTATTGATTCCCTCAAACGCCTGGGGAAGATGGATCCTCTCGTCTCAGCTGATCTTGCTCTCCTCTACACTCGAATCCCGTGCTTGGAAAGAGCAAGAGATCAGCGAATATGATCTCCAGTTGTTGATCTCTCTTGTGAATGGGTCACGAAATCACATTTTTGAGATTTTGGAGAATTGTTGTGGGTATCTCGAAGATCTGTCACGAATTCCCAAAAGAGTCTGTTCTTGACGGAATGGAACAGAGGCTCATCAACGGCTTTTGGGCAGCACAAAAACGATTGAAACCGTTCTTGGATTGCCTCGAGGGAGACGACAGGGCGTTTGTTGATTTTGAAGAAGACTCCTTTGAGATCAGATGTGTTGAAGATGATGCCCTTTTGGCTCAGTGGAACCAGAGTCTCCTGATTCCTTGGGTGATGAAAGACGCTCGGGTTAAAGCACAACGCCTTCTAGGAAAGTGTCTCCCCTCTAAAGCATTGCAACAACATGAAAGGTGGGTCTTGATCGCAGGTATGATGGTCCATGCACCCATTAGCAAATCGGACAAAGACTCTCTCAAATTAGTTGTCGATAAAATCCCCAATGACACGTCCCGAGAAGAACTCTTGTCTCTTGTGAATCACTATTCGGATGAAATGTCTTGGAATAATCCCGCTCCATGGACACAAACACTGGATAATATCAGAAAGGGAGGATCACTCAAACAGAGCGACGTCATTTTTTTGCGCAAGTTGTTTTCGAACCCAGCACCGGAACTGGGCAACACAGAAGACCTGGTCAACGAAATCAAACTTCGTTCAGACCGTTCAACAGCTCAGGAAACGATGATTGCTCTGGTGTGTGGCTATCCAAGACTGTCGGCTGATCTCAGAGACCGAATTAATCCCAAACTTCATGCTCTCTCAGAAGCCCAACAAGAGGACTTCAAAGCGAAAATCAAAGCTCCGAATCATTCAGATGAAGACAAATTTCCGAATCATTCAGATGAAGACACATCTCCGAATCATTCAGATGAAGACACATCATGCCTCTTGACTTTGGTGAATGGTGGAACATCACTGACCTTAAATGAAAGTACTAAATTGAATAAACTCATTGCATCCTCAACTTTATCCGAAGAAGAAAAGAAAACATTGTACACCCAAGTTTTTCGCACACTCTTCTCAAGCTCTGATACTATGTTGGTGTGGAATGACAGCGGTTTGCAAATCTCTACCACTCGTCAAAACATTACAGACATGTTTCAGAGTTTTCGAGACAAGAAGATTTTGGAAAGTCTAGATCCGATTTTGCTCAAGGATGAAATGAAAAGAATCAGGAGCAGAATTACTGAAACGCAGCTTCTTCTCTTTGAACGTCTCAAAGGGAACCGATTCTCTCGGAAAGACTATACAGGTCTTCTTTGTTGTCCGAACGGAGGACAATTGCCTTATTTACCCGCTTTGGATACACTGTTCCCAGACCCGCAAAGTTCACTTACCGGCCCCGATGAGCAGCTTGATGATGACAGCGACGACTATGATCCCGAATTAACAGTTATGCACCCAGATACTCCACAGCCACTCGTCAAACAACTGTGCTCATCATCTTATGGAATACCCAGGAAAAATGAGGACGATGTAGATGATGCAAACCTCCCTACGCTGAGAAAACCTGCACAATCGGAGCATCCTCACTGATCCTCTTATCAGAAAGAAAAAGAATTAATAGTCTTGTTTTGGACATTTCACGTGGTGATGACCTGGCTGTATCGTATCTGGTGGACAGATTGAGTGTTTTGATGCGGTAACTCGTTGTGAATATGCTTGAAATGTTGAGATAACACCTGGTTGCTGTGTCGGGGTCGAGAGCTTTGTGTCTTTGGTTTGATCCGAATCGTGGAAACTTCTCCTGAGAACCTCAAAAACCGAAGAATCACGAGCCAATGTTAATCATCCTGCTCCTGATCACATTTTTGATCTATGGAAATTCCCCTGCAGATATTCTTCCGTCACTGGCCGACTCAATTTTTTCCACGTCAAATGCGGAAGCTAATGATGAACGTGTTGTGCGGTTCCTCCCACTGAAGACATATGAATCGAACACGCTCCTCTTGCACTCAATGACCGTTTCAATCCACGGTTTATATGAAACTCCGTCGCGCATCGTTGAAGGCGGATCAGCACGTGGAAGCTTGATTGATGTTGTGAACTCAACGACAACACTCTCACATCTCTGTTTCCATCCGTCAGAAATCCGGTCAGTGAGAGTGGGAATCTCTTCCTTTGTGGAGATAATTGAGAGTGAAGTCTGGATTCCTTCCACAGACTCGCCTCTTGAATGCAACTCTGGATTTCTTCATGTTGAACGCAGTTCGTTTGCTTTGATGAACTCCACACAAACAACACCGTCTCTGGCCACCTCAATGTCATCAGAATCGTCGGTCGTTTTCAGTTCGTGTTCATTTTCTGATTTTGGCGTGTCTGACGATGGTCCGTTCTTTTCAGCACAAATGTGTCGAATGTGACGCTTCTGAACATGAAGATGTCGAACATCTCGACAACCCACTCATCACTCGCCCATCACATCTCTAATCGAGTTGGGAATGTGAGCATTGTGGGATCATCAGTGAAAAACAGCGAAGATGTTCTGACAAGTGGACTTGTTCCCGGAATGAGTCTCGCAACCTCGTTTTTCGTTGCGAACACGACAATCTCGCAGTGTTTCACAAACGCCGTCGACATCACCGAAAACAACACATCCATGACCCAAACAACACTCTCTGCCTCCCACACCTTCATAAACTGCTCATGGACATCAACCACATCCTCTCAACACGGAGGAGCGATCTTTTGCGACGGCGTGGGATCGTTGACCATTCTTTCTTGTTCTTTTACCAAATGCACTGCAACTACTCCTAACACCTCTTGTGGGGGCGGCTTATTTTTTAGTGGACAATACAAATTTACGTTCTGTCTCAGAAATTCTTATTTTGGTTCATGTTCATCTGCTCAGCAAGCAGGGTCTCTCTCCTGCACACAACCCTCCTCTCTTGAAATCACCCGAACTAATTTCTCAAAGTCAACATCGGACATTACTATACCAACCACCCACCTCAGATTCCCTCCAGCAGGCACCATCCTGTCACATCTTCGCTTCGAGGAAGGACTCGCCCACAGCAGACATGCATCTGCGGGTGCCATTGATTTCGACACGATCCTCGGCACTCTGACACACTCCAATCTTCTTTTCAACTCGAACAAGGCGGGACTCGGAGGGGCAATTTCGTATTCTGCGCTGACTGGCTCTGATGTCTCCTGGTTCAGCTGCATCTTCTTCAACAACACGGCAGGCATTCTGAGACCGATCATCGATGATCCTGGAAGCAGCTGTTCGTTTGGAAATGATCTATTTTTCTCGAGCAATCAGAAAGAGTGGAACATGACGCTGGCGAGAGAAGGGTCGTTCAGGAACTGCTTCTCGAATTCAGCCATCCCAAAAATCGCCATCGAAGTGAACGCATCCCTCTCAATCAGATTTCCGACGAACAAAACGCTTCTTTCCGATCTTTTACCAACTCCCAGCCCAATCGTGAGTGTCCGAGATGACGCGAATGATGGTGCTGGTTGTGGGATGAATTACTTTCTTCCTTGCAAGACGTTGGGATATGCTGGAAAGAACCAACTGTCTTCGTCAACTGGAGAAGTCCTGGTTGAGACGGGATTGTATGCAGAGACGATGGGATTTGGAGTGAACACGATGAGTATGACGATCACATCGTTTGGAAACGAGAATCCAGTTTTCGATCTTTCGTCAGTTCAGGAGACATTCATGACGATCTCGAATGGATTCGACGCAAATCTGAAAAATTTGTCATTCTTCATCGCAAAACACCCACTCATTGAACACAAAGGAACAGGGAATGTGAACATGGACTCTTGTTTGTTTGTGGGAAGCGGGAATGGAGAAACGATCGCTCCAGGTCTGATCTCGATCTCGACGGGGGCTCTCGCTGTGATCAACACGAACTTTTCTTCTCTGAAAGTGGGAAGTGGAGGACTTCTGAAATGGGACGCTGCAGAATCTGTCACTCTGGCCAACCTCTTCTTCCTGAATTTGGAGACAACACTCTCCGCACCATTCACAATCACTCCAGCCGCGACTCTGTCACTGAGTGGATTGTATTTCGAGAGATGTGTGGGAGCGTCATTCTCAGATTTTGGAGTCGATCCATCAGCCTTCTCACAAATGACAACCACCGACTCCTTGTTGAGCACAAGCGCAAGCCCTCGAACTCCGCTGAACGATGGCGAACAGCTGACACTCTGGCCAAGTTATCAAATGGTTGTGGATGGGAACGAAGGAGTGGACGAGGCGTTCTGTTGGTTCAGCACAAAGAAATGCCGAACACTCAGCAACCTGATCACTCGATTGGGATCCAATTTCGAAGGAAGGATTCGCGTCGTGAAAGGAAAAATCATGGAAACAAAAATCGAGCCAGTAAACTCACAGATCTTGACTGTCACAGGAGAATCACAAACAGAATCCATCATCTGCCTCAAATCGTCAGAAAACAGTCTTATTATCGTTCCATCAGCATCGTCGCTGTCGCTTTCCTCTCTCACACTGACTCTCCCAAGCGAACAGACACAATCACCATACTTTTCATCCTCAGGAACCCTCCACATCACGTCAGTCAAATTCATTTTCGATTCTTCAGACGTTCCGCTTTCCGTTGGTCTTTTTTCTGTGAACTCTGGAACTGTTGTTCTGTCTTACTTTGCTCTCTCAATTCCACCGACATCAAAATCTCTCTTCATTGTCACCGGTGGATTGCTTCATTTGGGTCAGACATGCAAACTCGTGAATCCCTCGTCGGCCACCCACTCCGTCTCTATCTTCTCGCTGTCGTCAGGAACACTCAGACTAGACTCTGCGTCTCTCGACTTCTCCAACCGATTCATCTCTTCGCAATCGCTCATCTCCCAAACCGGAGGATCTCTCGCACTTTCTGGAATGTCGATTGAGAACACGACACGAAGCAGTGGAGATGGAAGTGTCGTCTCGTCCACACTCTCGTCAGGATCTCTCTCAATCGCTAGCAGCTCTTTCTCGTCGTGTATCTGTTCAGATGGGAAAGGAGGAACACTGATGATCGCTCTTATGTCATCTGGAACTCTGACGATCTCCGACACATCGTTCAAGTCCTGTTCATCAACTGGAAATGGAGGAGGAATCTGGATTGATGCAAGTTCGTATGTTGGGTCAGATCCTCCAACACTGCACCGACTCTCATTTGGCCAAAACGAAGAAGCGAACAGCTGTGGAGAAGATAAGGACGGACGAGATGTGTTTATGGTTGGAGGAACACTGAAAGAGATTGTCACGAAAGAGAAATGGCTGGGAACATTCGAAACCGCACCTGAATGGACGCTGGTTGGGTTGGATGGACCGTCGGGGGAGAAAGTGGATCTGGCAACGATGCTTCTTCAGACAGTGTTGTTCGTTGGGAAGAATGGAAACGATGAAAACGGGGATGGGATGACAAACACACCGTTTTTAACACTTCATGGGGGAATAGAGAAGGAGATGGATGAAAATAAGATGATATGGTTCGAAATCGTGGAATCAGCCGAAATTGGGAAGCGAATTGTGATGGAAGGAGGAATGAGAACAACCATCACACTCTCGAAAAGGGCGAAGGGATCCAAACTTGTGTGCTCGATCTCAGATACCTCAGATCAACAGGATGGTCAGATTGTTGTTTGTGGACACACACTATCCATACGTGGACTGGAGCTGAACATGAAAGTTGGTTTTGGGACAGTTTTCGTTGTGGGGAAGGAAGGAAGGGTGGGATTGTGGGAATGCAGTGTGACTGGGGAGAGGGGACTGAAATCGGGACTGGTCCGAGTCGTGGCAGAAGGAGAGGTGATTATGAACAAAGTTACAATGACTGATATGTCGTTGACTGGAAAGGCGTCGATTGTGGAGATGGCGGGAGGACGAGTGTGGATGGAAGGAAGCTCTTTCTCTGACGTGACCGTGGCTGGAGGAGGGGTGTTGTGTGGTCGAGTGAGTGGGGGGATGGAAGTGCGGAAGACGTTGTTCACAGGATGCCGCGGAGAGAGGTTTGGAAGTGTTGTCCGAGTTCGCGCAGCAGGGAGCTCGGTTGTGCTGAGCGAATGCACGTTCCGGGATTGTTGGAGTGGCGTTAATTTTGGAGAGGTCGAGTGGTCAGTGTGGAGAGTTGGAGGAGGAAGTGTGTTTGTGTGGATGGAAAGAAAGAAGGGAGGGAAGCTGGAATCAGTGGATCTGTCTGGAAGCGAGTTCACAAACTGCATTTTGGAGAACACGAACACAACCACAGTGAGCACAGCGAGAGGAAGAGACTGTGTGGGAGGAAGCGGATTCCTGATCGTTGGAGGAAGGGGACATCGTGTGGACTTGTCTGATGTGTCGGTGTCAGACTGTGTCTGCCGGAATGTTGAGGTTGGGGACAAAAGAGGGTTTTCGGGAGGAGTTGTGGGGTGGACAGAGAAGGCGGTGCAGACAGACAGGCGAGGAATGAAAGTGAGAGGAAGCGAGGTTGGGATGGTCCAGATTGCGAAATGAGTGACCATACAGACTCAACACAGTAAAGAACATTCCATGCCAACGAAACAAGAAAAATGAACTAAACCAAACAAACTCCCAGCTTCTTTACACCGAAAGACCGGATACGCGTAGGATGTGGATAGCTTCTGCCTCCAGTCATCATCTCAGTTTCTTTCTATTTAATCCATTCAGTTCTCGACCAATTCGATTCCAGGACATACTCTTCATCCGTCTTCATTCTGGTTTCACATCCGATGTTGATTTCTCACCAAACACTCTTTTCTGAAACATTTGTCTCAAGCAGTTTTGTTTTGACGTGGGAGAGATTTGTTGGTGATATCCACATCACCAAATGATGGGTTGATCATGAACGCTTCAATTATCTTCCAGCTCGACGCACGTGAGAAGTATAATCTTGTTGAAAAAAATAAAAAGATTTCCATTGACGCTCTTAAACATGAATCGGGTTTTCGAAAAGCAACACGTGGGTGATTCTTATCGACATGTGGCAGATTTTTTATGATATGTCACCTTCGATCGACTCTTTCCACAGTCCTCCTTAAGGGGTGTTTCTTCGAAAAAGGAAGATAAAACAGTAATTTAGGTGAGGTGAAAAAGTACTTTGAGTTTTTTTTCGACATAGATTCGGTTTTTGCCACTCGTCAAAATGTCTTGATTGTGGAGGGTGAACAGAAATAGGAGGTGGAAAAGGCTTTTATTCAATCAACGTCTTCAACTCATTGATTGTTTTGCGATTTCGTCAAAGAGGTGGCAATTTTTTGGTCATGATCAACCCTTAAAACGAGAGAGGTGACACATCATCAAAAATCACCCATGTCACTCAGAAATAGTGAGCCAAATCCACGCTCAGTTGATTAGTTTCCCCAAAAAAATACGTAGTAGAAGTAATATCTGTGAGATGAGTGATTATTGTTTTGAAAAACGATACCCAGAGACGCAATTGCCAAGATGTGGAGGGGGTCGTTGAACTCGAGAGGATGGCTCTCTTGGTGTCACTGGATCCGAGAGCAGCTCATCAAAAGGATAATCGTCACTTAAAAGAAGACTGATCGTCGATGGATGGAGATCGGTCTTGGAGAGGGAAACCAATTTCACTGCGTTCAATTGGGCTGATGTTCAAAAACCGCTGCTCAATCGTTCTAAGTTGTGTTGGACCTGTTGTAATTTCGAATGATGGAGTGACTGGTGCAAACTGTTTTCTTGCCTCTTTCGGAATTGTATATGATTCAGTATACTTCAGGGAATCCCATTTTGAGGGATCTTCAGTGTGCAGTCCAGTGGCTTCCACTTTTCCATTGATTTGGCGATAATTGAGGCAATACACTAAACCATGAAATTCCAGAGTGGGGATGGCTGATGGCTCCGGTGGATTGAAGGCAATGAATGAGTGAGAAGCATCAAGGAATCCTTGCTCTTGGACCTGAGTAAAAAAGTGTATGAGTTGCGGAATGGTTGTGATGGTGTTTGTTCCGATGTGGAGTGGACGGTTCTCGTCAGATCAGCAAAACTCGAATCACAAGGACTTTTACCATGGCATTCCAAGAAGAAATGGAAACTTGTCACTTTTCCTTTTGCTAATGATGCATTTTGAGAGAGGATCTGGTGAGCAACGGCTTTGTTGCGAAAATGAGAACCTGTGTCAGAGTACCAATGAAGAATTGTTGCATTTTTGATGCGGGGATGTTCATACAGAGATTGGAAGGCATGATGGACGAAGAATGAGTCATGGTTGAGATTCTGGGAAAAAAGATGGGTTCGATCTGACTTTATTTCTCCGTCGTCATTGTAATACAATATAATCCAGAGGTGGGATATCTCTTGGAACGAGTAGAATTCTCGATTGACTTGTATGTTTCTCAGTGCCAATTTCCAGTTTTCTTTGAAATCTGTTCGGATCAAGACCTCTCCTTCTCCCAGAGAAGCTGTCATCTGTTTGAAGAGGGCCCGTTGGACGTCTGCTTGTTGACGATGAACAACCAACAGATCAATTTCTGTCTCCAGCTCATCAGGGATGATATAGTTTGACTTTTGCATCTGATCTCCTATTTTCTCCAAATAATTCAGCCTGTCGCATTTTCCGCATTGGTCAGTTCTGCGTTTCATACGACTGATCGGGGCGATCATTGTATAGAAGTGACTCAGCGATATTTTGATATCGGGACTGTCGATTGTGAAACGACGAAACAAGCTCCTTTTTGTCCCGATTTGTGTCCTTCTCTCCCACTCCCACTTTCGTGCATTGAATGGAGTTGCTTCTCCTTTGACTAATAGATCGATCTGATGCCCAGTTTCATCAGGTGCAAATGTGTGACTTTCACAATACAACGGCTTTGGGGCAAGAAGTTGGGCAGCACTGCACTCAGAGGTGTTATTGTAGACCCAGTCGAAAATTCTGGCGCGGTTTTCTGGTCGAATGATATGCGGAGATACGACATGCGGTTGATATTTTGGTTTGTACGAACGATCGCAACGGATTCGATTCGGCTGTCGTAATTCGTTGGCGGAGAATGTGAATCCATGCTCTCTCATTCTTTTTGGCGACGAAAAGAGGAATCAATGAAAAGATCAATCAGAAGTCATCGAAAAAGAGGTGTTTAGATGTCCCTCTTCACCAGAACAGTAAAAGAAGTCCTTTCTGCCGGAACAGATGATTTGTTCGGTTTGAACAACAAGTCCGGGTTTAACACGGGACTATAATTGATTGTTGACTTTAAAAAGATGCATTCACACCAGAATAAATTCCAAGGATTTCATCTCTAATTATCATGCCCAAATCGAAGTCGAATAAGAAATATTTAAAAACTTCAGCAACTGAGTCAAAGCATGTCTCGTTAATAAGTTGGAGGATTCTATGGCACAACGAGACGGGTTCTCCGGGCTTCAAGTCAGAAAATCTGGGCAAGGTGTCCATTTTCCCGATACTTACTTTTTTTGAGACACATCGGTAAGAATCGCCCACGTCAACTAAAAAGAGCAGTCATTTTGATACTAGGTAACTGGTCCCACTTTTTTCTTGAATAGTGAGTTCTTAATGCCGGAAAATTACATAAATCCGGATTGCGATGTGTTGTGGTGAAGATTAGTAATTTGCTTTTTTATGAACAGGGAAGTTAGGGCAGAAATTGTCTGTTTGTTTGCCGAACACGAAGGCCAGATTGGTGCAAATCGAACAGAAATGGTGTGTCGATTCTACACGCAGCTTAATTTTCGAGCTAAAGATGTGATCCTCCGAGAGCGGAATCAGGAAGAGGAAGCTCCTCCTCTCGTCAAGCTTTAAGATCAAGTGTGGTGGTGTTGGCACTGAATCCAGAAAGCGACTATACTTCTCGAACGAGGGCCGCATGTAGTGTTTCGTTCAGAAATATCATCTCACAGTACTTACCAGACCACATAACTGTCGGAGCTGTTGAGAATCGACGAGATTTCATGCGATCGTTCATCCAAGCCACTGATTCCGCCCTTTCACATCGCTCCATCCAACACTCGTTCGAGGGGTGCGGATTACACCCACTCAACCCTGATATGGATCTTCAGCGAGTGCCAGATAACCCTCCCGATTTTGTCCATTTTCAACAAAACCACCAGCATCTTGTTAACATCGACCTCGATACCCTCTTCCATTTTGCATCCGATAATCTAGACAACATTTTCATTCACTCTCTAGTCTGCATTTATTAGTCTGTTTCGAAAAGGAAGAGTTCTAAAAGTACCTATGAAATGTGAGAAAATTTTTGAAAACTTGAGACAGCAAGCCCCCGTACCACTTCTAAAAAAATTTTGTCTGGTGGATAATTAGTTGTGAATGAGCATCATTCGGCGGTTGATGACTTGTTTTGGTGCCTCTAGAGGAAATACCACTCGTTTTTTTTCTCTTCTCATTTTCTCACTCTCTAGTCGTTATATTGAGCGATCGGTGGATTTATTCTGAATAAAAAGGAACAATATGTTGAAAGATTCTAATGGAAATCAGTTTTGAAACCTAGATCGATTTTTCACCACTTTTATTGATCTATGATCTATCCAAAAAAAATCACAGATTTATGTAGTCAGAGTCCTCCTCATTCACAAACTTTACAAAAAAACGAGATACTTCGTTTTTACGAGCTGGGGTACGCTCCCAAGTTTTCAATAATTTTCTCACAAATGGAGAAAGTGCGAAAGTTCACAATTGTGGGTTCGCACTTTTATTCCGGCTTTTTGTAAGTTTCCGGCATTAAGAACTCACTATATGGCTACGATCACGTCAAAATTGTGGAAAACTACGAGATCTAATTTTTACATGGATGTTGAAAACAAAATGGAACAAAGATCAATGTCATGGAACACTTCTCCTTAATGTGGGTGAGCCTGAGGCTCAGACTATCCTTGGCATCCTGGACCCTTATTCGTGAGTTGGCGTCTCAGAAATGTGGAAAGGCTGTCAATTGTGGTTGGCATCGAGGTTTCATAAACAGACACAAAAATGAAATCGAACTCATGATACTCGAACCCAAAGAACATAGGGGGTCTAATAATTATGTCCCCTCGGGTTTTCACTGTTTTGAAAAGGGATGCCGACCTGATTTTTTCTTCAATGTCTTAAACACTGGCAACTCATGCTTTAGTAATGTTTTTCGTGATTGTGTTCATTCGGGAGCTCATTTCCCAGATCACACCGAATGTTGCTCAAAGTAGCGACTGCAATTATTCAAACACCATTGTCATATCAACAGTATGGTTTTCGTGTTCAATTGAATTGAGATTCAAGAAAAAAGCAAAGAGTTTGTCGATATATTGAAAGTTTTTTCACCAATGTCTCACTGGGTCGATCACATCCTTCATCCAGCAGTCCTTGACGAGCTTGGATTCTCAAGTCACGTTCATCTTTTTCTGTCTCAAGACAGGAATGAATGGTGGGAGAAAGCACACTTTTATCAAAAAAGTCACCATGGTTTCTGATGACATACTCTTGTCGTTTAATCCATGATCGAAATATTCTGATTCGCTGTTGGCGGGTAATTCGGCGCATTTCTGCGTTTAGGGCTCTAGATACTGCCTCTATTGTGTGGAATTCCTGGCTTTGGAATCTGTTTGATTGTGCCAAATATCGCGAAATCGCACGGACTGATGTTTGGCGAATAAGGTGGATGGGCCATTTTAGAGAAATTGGAGTCTTGGAGGAACCGTGTCACTTGAGTCGATCTGTGTGGAGAGGCATTGTCGTCATGCTGGATGATCTCGCCTTGAATGTCTCTTTGATTTGACAAGTATCGGTCCATTGGCTGTAGGATTGTATTGTGGAAATACCTTCCATCTATTGTCTCCCCATTTTGAAGGGGTTCTAGAATCGGGGTGTGAGTGATCCCGAAAAACATAGTGAACATAACTTTTCTCTGGAAGTGGCGAGGATCTTGGACTTGCGGTCGATCCTCGCCACGTCTGCCCCAATGATGAGTTGAGGGATAACTAAAAAAATGGTGATTCATCGCCAGAGAAGATATTGGGCCACAGAGTGGCCTCCCTAGATCGCAGTGTCTCCAGCATCTGCCTCCCAATTGTCACTCGTTTCTCTTTGTTGGCAGGCGTCAGCACGTGTGGAATTTTCGCTATTGATAGTTTTTCAAGTCCAGACCTTCTGGTTGCATTCATAACTGTGGTCGGATGGACTCGACAGAGTTTTGCCGCTTTTAAGGCGCTTATCTTGGGCTCTCGGGTGACTGTGTTGGTAATCCGCCGCCTTTTCCGTAAATCAGGAGGTCTTCCTGGCGGCTTGTTCGACTTGAGCTTGAATGTTCCGCCTGTTAGATTCCTCCAATGTTTCCGAATGGTCTTTGCACATGGAGGAAACTGTAGATGTTGACACGCCTCGCGAATACACTGTGCGACGTACCAGCCTTTCCGAAAGCAGCTCTGAACGTAGGAACGGTCCCTGATACGGTATCCTTCAGTGACCATGCCAGTTATGGGGTTAGATCGGCTGTTGAGACAGATGATATCACTTCGATTTGTTTTGAACTAGCTGTTGGACATGTTCACGTGACAGATTTATATGCCCTTTTTTTGTCATTCCCTCTGAATCTCAAGATTTCGGACAATTCCAAAAACTCATTCATCCACTTCAGTATCATCCTCGGATTACGATGGAACTGACACATTAATGCATTCTTTGCGTGGTTTTGGGTTACTATCATTTCAATGATCGAGTTTTGTGTACAGATATGTCACAAAAGCGAAGAGAGGGTTCAGAATTAAACACGGCTCGATAGCTGATCTCGATAGTCGTGTTCTATCATGTATTTCACCAATTCGAGTGAAATGCATATTTATGTCTCTATCATGACAGGAGATTGGTTTTGAATGTTGGTCTTCGGTTTTTTGAATGATGTCAAAAATGCTGACCCAACTGAGAAATGACGATCAAGCCAAAAAAGCGAATAAAACCTGAAAACCACAGTCTATCCACTCAAAGTTATGCATTGACCCTGTTCAAGGTTCAGTGTAAGATTTATGTTGCGAATACTATACCAACGACTGATGTTGAACCCTCTCGACATCGAAAAATTCAAGCAAAAGTGCATAACTGAGTTGAATGGTGTTCCTGTGGAATTCATCTATCAGGTTGACGAATTGGGGTATCACAGTTACGAGGACAGTCCCTCACAAATTGAGGTGACAAAATCAGGGGGAGGGCAGAGTCATCACTTTGGAATTGATCGTCAAGAAAGAAGAATCACACTGGAGAGCTGGAGCGATCGATGGGTAACATTGTGAGGTCGTGACACGGGACAAAAGTGCGTACCTCACAGCTGCTTATTTTGAGGATTGGGTTGGACGGGTCCTTTTCGAAGATGTGAAGAAGAAAAGGATCAAGATGAAAATGCCGAATTAAACAGCATACCTCATCATGGATGGCAGCAAAGTCCATCTTGCGGAAATCGTCACAGATCTTATGCAATCAATGAACATCCAGTCATTCGTAATGGTCGCACATGCCACACATCTCATCCAACCTCTGGATTTGGTGGTCTTTTCCCCTTGGAAAAGATATAATCAACAATATTGAGGATGCAAACAAGGGCGATCATGTGAAGAACTTGTCGCAATTGCCACATCAGCATATGACAAAGCCACTGTTCCCATCACAGTCTTTTCAGCCTTTGAAGCAAGCGGATACGGGCGAATCAAAACAAACAGGGGTTGGGTCTGCACGATACTGATTGAAAAATTCGAATATAAGAAGGAACAAGCAAGAGAGAGACCAGTTGGGATTCAAAAAGAGGAAGAGCCAGTTGATGCCAGAATTGAGAGAGTGATCTATCCACAACAGTTTGCTGATGAGGAAATGACAGAGGAGGTGTCATCGCGATGAAGATGGAGAGTAGTATAGAAGGCGATTTGGGAACCCCCGCTCCTTAGACACCACTACTATAGCTTTTTCTCCATGCCGATTGACAATTCAGAAAATACTTGAAGTAAAAGTCATTTTCATTTCAGAAAGTTGTCAATCTTAGAGAAATATTCTCTTCCAGAGTTCAGTTACTTCAAACTTTCAAGTTGAAGCAAAATTTCGAAAATTTCCAAAAATGCAAAAACCTTGATTTTGGCGGAAGCTGGTGTATTTTTTCAAGGTTCCGAAGGTTGCGACCCTTCTCATCGGTCCCTTTTAGACCGGCATCGGAACTCATTTTTATCGGTTTGAGTTCCGGAAACGTACGTTGGTCTTGCCAAGGGCCTAGACCATGCCAAAGGGCAGTGATATGTGAAATTAAATGCTTCCGCCAGGAATTGAACCTAGGACCTTCAGCTTAGTAGTAGTAGTGCGTGCACTCACCATTACCACTAGACTATCCGGTCCTGAAATTATCCCGGAAAATCAGAAACTTTATACCCGAAAAAGACACTATAGCAGATTTAAAATTTGAAAACTTTGTCAAGAAATTCAATATATAGCAAAACGCTCCCGTGAAAAGTCGTGCTTTTTAACGAGGGTAACAAGTGGCCAAGAATTAAGATCTAGCAGATCGCTCCCGTGAAATAGTCATGCTTTTTAACGGGGTAAAAAGTTAAAAGGAAAATCTAACATATTTTGAAAAAATCGCTGACGAGAAAAGTCGTGCTTTTTAACGAGGGTAAAAAGTCGTTCCCGTGATAAAGTCATGCTTTTTAACGAGGGTAGATAGGTAGACGATAAAAGGAATATATAGCAGATCTGAACATTCGAGATATAAAGCACAGGTCGAAACTAACATTTTCAGGAGCTAGTAGCTCAGTGGGTATGTTCCATGTCCACCCGTTTCTAGGGGGTGGTTCGATTCAGGCGAGGGGCAATCTTAATTTCAAAAAAAAATGAAAAAGTTTCAAAATGCCAAAACAATTTCAAAAATTTAAAAAAAAATCAAAAAATTCAAAAAAAATTTCAAAAAAAAATACTTAGGAAAATTTCAAAAAATTCAAAAATTCAAAAAATTCAAAAATTCAAAAAATTCAAAAATTCAAAAATTCAAAATTTCAAAATTTCCAAAAAAAAGTTGAAGTATGAAACCTCGACGTAATTTCCCTTGATACTCAGGCAAAATGGTGCCCTCGTGGCTAATGCGTAGAACGAATTGAAGGTTGGATTGGAGCGGGACGAGCTGGGAGGCTGTCCCCGGGGGTTCACTGTGGGCATCACTTCAATGTGACCGTAAATCATGCCCCCCCAATACCTTAGCCCTTCAAGGAATTCGCCACCAGTAGTCATTGAGTAGGATCATGATAGAGTGATCCCCAAAGGAGTATCGGGTTGTCCTACGGTACAATCATACAAAGACTTGATAAAGGAAATGATGAACGATTGAACGATGAAGGCTTGAATGATGAATGATTGAATTACAAGTTGAAGTATGATACCTCGACGTAATTTCCCTTGATACTCAGGCAAAATGGTGCCCTCGTGACTAATGCGTAGAACGAATTGAAGGTTGAATTGGAGACGGTGGATTTCTAGGAATCCGCCCCGGGGTTCATGTTGGCTTCAGATTCTCGATAGAGAGTTTGACCGTAAATCCTGCCCACCCAAGACTTAACCCTTCAAGGAATTCGCCAGCAGTAGTCATTGAGAAGGATCACGATAGAATGATCCCCAAAGGAGTATCGGGTTGTCCTACGGAACAATCATACAAACTTGAAAAATTGAATGATGAATGATTGAAAGATTGAATGATGAATGATTGAAAGATTGAAAAATGAATGATTGAAAAATTGAATGAATGAAAAAATGAAACAAAGAAGAAAGAAACAAAAAAGAAAGAAGCAAAATGAAAGCTGGCACAACAAGGAACAAAAAATAAAAAACTCTCAACACCTCACTTCACATTTCATTTTTCTTTTTTTGATTTTTTAATTTGTATTAAATGACAACAGTGAATACTACATATGTCTCGCTAAAGACTTCGAACCCTCCAAAGGGGAGCGAAAAACGTCGAACAGAATCCAAGCAAGCTTTGATTCAGTCAATGAAAGAAGAGAACTGTGAACTTGTCTCTGAGTATGTGAGACATAACATCCCAGTCATCTATGTTCATGAAGGTGTTGAGTGGAGGATAAAACCAAAGGTGTGGAATCAAGGGAACAGACCACACATGTCACAACGTCGACACTACACTCAATCGTTTGTGGAAAATGAACTGAGGAAGTACGACTGTGAGCTCGTTGGTGAGTACAAGCAGGTGCTGACTCCATTCACATATCGAGAAATTGGTGGATCTGAAGTCTTCAAAGTGCGACTGGATTCCTGGCTAAAAGCAAAGAAGAAGCCACATTTGAGGAAGCCAAAATAATCACTCAACTTTTTTTATTTTTTATTTTTTTAATTCGTAGTAAATGACACAACTCTGGAAAGTGAAGGAACAAATCAGAGAGGTTAGAGAACTATTTCCAAACACTCAATTCGCATTTACTGATGGTCGAACATACAAACCTGACAGCCCATACAAGCAACATCACTATTCATTTCTCCTGGCAATGCTTCAACACCCAGATGTTGGATATCGAAATCCTAATCCAACAGCATATCTCAATATCAATTTAATACCGAAATTCCTGAATGAAGTGAGACAACGACGACAGATTGAACAACAACAAGCCATGCAGAGACAGAATGAAACAAATAACAATGCAACGATGAATGAAGAGGATAAAATGTAATCATCATTGACATGAAAGCAAATCCAAGAGTGAACGAAACTGAATTGAAGAAGCAAGTGTTCAAGATCACGAGGAAACTGAAGTCGATAGAAGAGAAACTGATGGATCATTGGATGAAGAATCTGTTGATCATTCAGAAGAAGAATGAACAAATGGAATCAAGAAAAGTGAAGCAATTTGATGGATTCAATGAATGCATCTTGCTCGCTGAACCACGTGACAAACTTGCCTTCAACGAATGTCTGACGAACGCACGAAAGAAGTTCAAGAAGAATGAGGTCGAGAAGGTTGAAGACAATGGAAAACCATATCAGTTGTACTTCCACAATCACTTGAAGAACGTTGAGGAAATCACAACCTTCATCAATGCAGTGTATGAAAAAGAGAAGGATCGACCATTCAAGATTCGTATTGATTTTGGAAAGATTGTTGAGAGAAAAGATAAAGATGAGACACAGTACAATGACTTCAGACCAGAATTGAGAACACATCAAAGAGTTTTCCAACAGTGATTCGAAGTGAAGCAGACATCACTGAGTATTCCAAGTATGCAATCAACCTCATCAAAGAATCACAAGAGAGAACACTGATGGACACAAAGACAATGTTCATTGCCTTCCATTCCATTCTGGTTGCAGTGTACAGATTCCCAGTTGCAGGAAAAGCGAATGCAATTCTCACTGAACATATCAAAACGAGAAACATTCGGTACATAGATTCTGAGTACAACATCTGCTTCTTTCAAGCGCTCTCATTCCTTACACTTCCTGAGGTTCAAGGAAAGAAGATATCAATTAAAATGAGAAACACCGAAGCATACAAACTGTTCACCAAATGGATGAATCTCACCAATCTCACGTCATATCAACTCACTGAACACTTGCGAAAATACCCTGGATTTGATATTGCATCTGACATGGAGAAAGCAATGCAATTATTCAATATTACAGTTCACATTTATGAATACGACGAAGACAAGAAGAAATATTTCCTGAGTCAATCGTACATCAACGAGAATGATGACGCAAGAGTTCTTCCAATCCTGATGATTCCTCTCACTGCAACTCTTGTTCATGTGATGTTCATTGTTGATCCCGAGAAAATCACTGGATATAAACTCTGTCCATATTGTCAGTCAAGAGGATTCCAAGTGAAGGATTCTCACTTCAAGACATACTACGAGAAACATCTCAAAGAGTGTAAAGAAGTTGATGGAAAACATGTGAAGAAAATCTCCCTTGACAAAACACCAAGACCATATGTTCCACACATCCTCAACAACAAGACTCATGAATTTCTGATGGCACACAAAAGACAAGACGAATTCAAACCAACACAATACTACATCACTTACGATTTCGAAACGATGGAAGATCTCATTCTTGACAATCTATTCTCTGATGACAATACACAGTTGATCTCACATTTGAAACCTCTCTATTGCATCAGCAATCAAAACAAAAACTGGTGTAAAATCAATCTACTTTGATCTTCGAGATGGAAAGGACTTCGTGAAGCAATGGATCAGACAACTCTTCAAATATGCAGAAACTGTTCGAGAGAACAACCAATGTGAAGACCCTGAAATTCCCTCACAAAATGAAGTCAGTGTGATTGGATTCAACAGTTCCAGATTCGACATCAATCTTATCTTTCGTGATCTCGTTGACAAGGATTGGAAAGTGGTGAGCTTTCTTGGATCAACAACAAAGTACAAACAAGTATTGATCAGACATGAGAAAACACAACAGGTTCTTCGGTTCATCGACATGATGTCATACACAGGACCAATGACATTGGATAATGCAGTAAAAGCCTTTGGAGGAAACACCACACTCCAGAAATCATTCTTTGCTTACGAATCTTTGATTCATCAGACTACGATACAGTACTAAGCAAACAAGAACCTTTCTCCAAACATGAATTCTACTCCAGTCTGAACAATAGTGAAATGTCCGACACTGATTACCAACTTTACCTTGATGATTGGAACAAGCAAGGATTCAAGAACAGATGGGAATATCTGAGATTCTACAACATCAGAGACGTTGAATGTATGATTGCACCATTGGATAATCTGATTGATTTGAACTTCCAATACAAAGTGGACATGTTGCACAACCTCTCACTGTCAGCAAATGCTTCAGCAATCAAGTATGCATGTGCCTACAATGACTTTGATATTGATGCTGACTACAACGAATGTGACGATTCTGGACCAATCAAGATCACCAAACAATACTGGAAATACAAAGTTGAAGGATACAGGTACCAAGACCAGAAAGCTCATCGCAATACTACCAACAATGTCACTGAAGCAGACTACGACTGGTTTGTTCAACAGTGCAGGAGAGTGTGCTATATCTGCAAGTGTCACTTCACACAAGCAGTCAAACCAACATTGGATAGACTCGACAATGCAAAAGGACATTCGAAAGAGAATGTGAAGATCTGCTGTGACTACTGCAACACTTTCAAGTCAGACCATGATGAACATCTCACAAGATTGAGAATTCAATTAAAGAAATACTGCATCTGGAAATCATTACCAATGACTCTGACACATGAGCAAACATATCACAAACTGAGAGCCGCAGTGACTGGTGGATTATCGAATGTTCAACACAGACAGAACATCAGAGACGTGACACCAATCAATCATTTTACATTCGAAGACGGTAAGGTGATCTCCAAAGATACTGAACAGAAAATGACTCATGTCTGCGGTGTTGATTTCAACTCTCTATCCAAGTGCTTTCATCAATCAAGAACAAGAATAATCCGTACACGAAACACAGAATGTACATGCCAGGAAGATGTTTGTACACAGCAACAGGAGATAAAGAATGTCGGGAGATCATCGAAGACAAGAATCAGAAGACACTTTTCGTTGCTGAGTTGAAGGACACATCGATGAAAAGTACATAAATGATTTCATTAACTTCCCACCAATCTTCAGAAACATCATTGTCAATACGACAGAAGAGAACATTGGAGAGAAGACGTATTCGTTGATGAAGAAACATGGATTGAAGACTGATGACAAACAAAGAAAGCTGACCCAACTCTTGAGCACACACGATCAGTATATGTTCTTTTCGACATACTATCTGTGGTTCCTCATCGACTACTGTCACTTCATTGTGGACGACGTTAAGAGTGTGATGGTATTCTCGAGACATGCAGGATTTGAACCGTTTGTGACATCATTTATGAATGATCGGATAGAAGCAATGAAGGTTGGAAACAAAGGAAAAGAACAGTTCTGTAAGACCAACCTCAATGGAAGTTACGGATACGATGGAATGAACACTGAGAAGTACAACTCAATCACAATCTGCAATGAGAAGAGAACATACTTGAAACAAATGATGAAAGGATTTGTGGCGACAAGAGAGATCAATGAGGACAACTACATTGTGATTGAAGACAGAGAGAAAGCATCATGCAAAACATGTCTCCAAGAAGCAGTGTTCACACTCGACAATGCCAAGTTCTGGTATCTGAATTTCATCTACAACTTTATGTACAAATGCCTTGGCATGAAAAAGATTCACTTCTGTGAGGGAGATACTGATTCTGCATACTGGGCAATCTCAGGTGATCCAAATGCTGGAATTCATCAACAATTTGAACACGTGATTGCTGACAAGGAATTTTATGATGCACACAAATATGAATGGTTTCCCAATCCTGAAAAAGGAGTTGATGATGAGAAGAAGCTGTTGGGATTAGCAATTGAGAAGGAAGGTGAACAGATGATCTGTCTTGCACCAAAGTGTTACTCACTCGATGAGAAATGCAAAATCAAAGGAGTGTCTTTGAAGAAGACAAATATCACAAGTGACGACTATGTGAAGTGCCTGAATGGAGAGAAAACTGTAACGACAACATTGAACTTTCAAACGAGAAGAGTTCACTCTGACGATGACAGCAATGGATTTGAGATAGCCAAAATACAACAACAGAAACTCAGTCTCAGTGGAATACATCTGAAGGCAATCGTTCTTGAGAATGAATCGTGTCCTCCATTCATTCATGGACTGAAA
>JARBJD010000497.1:0-41008 GCA_033064195.1 Blattamonas nauphoetae
GTGAGCAAGCAATGGGTGTCTTCCTTCTATCTCGTCCACATTGCTCGCAATCGCAAAAGCATCGTGATTTCGAGTTGCTGATCCCAATACATGGATTGTGGACTCCAACTGAGGGATGGCGAAAGACCGACAGCCAAGTCGCATCTGATCACTACTTCCTCCTCAGTCAATCCATCCTGTCGCAATTGACGAACATTGCTTTCGATTGACTGGTGAAAGGGTGTTGAACTCAATTTGAACGAAAAACCGATCAATGATTGATGTACACATCCCACAAACGCTGTTGATGAGACTGATTAAAGGGATGAAAGCAGTAATCGGCGACCCATGATGTCTGGATCACTTCTTCTGTCTTTGCTTTTGCGGTTCATGCACGCATCGTTCTTCCACGAATTGAAGCCAATTTTCCTTTCTTCGTTCTCACACATTCTCTTCGTTGATGGATTATTCGTTCGTGTTGTTCGTTTTGATGGTTGTTTTATTTTCTTGATAACGATAGTTTGATCTCAAATTCTGAAAGAATGACCGCAATTGACATGAAAACAGTCACCTTCTCAAATGCAATACGCTCTGATTTGTCCTCCTCTGATTTGCCATTTTAGCAGATTGCTTTCCGTTCCAGAATTGAAGCGAAGATCGTCCCGATTCAATCTTCCAACAAGCAGTTGTCTTTCGATCTCTTGCTGCCACTCTGAAGATTCATCCATCGCTTGATGTCTCTCTGGAAGCGAAGGCAGTGAATCTTCTCGAATCTGTGGTTCCAGAGAATACTGAATCAGCAGATTCTTTCTCCACAGCCTTGGGAGAACGCGTGATGAATCTTTGACCAGCTTCGTACAGTGCATTGTGGTGCTCATTTATTCTGCCAATCAGGATATCACCACAGCAGCAATGAAGATACTCAATCATCTCCTGATCGGTTCCACCAAAACCCTCCTTGCCCTCGTCAAAGCGGATATGATCCCGCAACTCGTCATCACTCTCAATCCACTCTCTCTTCCATTTGACGAAGCAGTCGATATCCACACCTGTCTCATGTCAAACATCAAACCTTCTTTCTGGCTCTCAACTCCGAATGGTCTCGCACGACTCGAAATTAAAGATCACAATGGACAACAAGCTGTTCATGAGACAGTTCTGAAGCAAGTTCTCGCCCTTCGGAGATGTACATTTACCATTTGTGCGTAAACCGTTTTCGATCATCGATGGGAGGCAATCCAGGTCTTTTCTGATACTCCTCGCCCATCTCGTCCGAATATGTCCGTATCATCAACCTTCAATGGATTGCATCTTGAATATGTCTGTCATTCTCACGATTCCAAGTTGTCTCACAATTTTCGAAGATGAAGAGTCAATCTGACGTTTTCTGTTTCACATGAACAGAGCCCAGTGGGAATGGGACAGAAAAGGGAGAAGTGCAACAGATGTGGAAGACAGTGGATCGAATGTCGAGAATGGAGGGCCTCGAAGATGTGATTGAGGAAAAGCTGCACAGCGACCAAAGTCGAACATTCGGAAGCTATATTGTTTCCTACTCGATATTATGGAACAACCAGCTGGGCATGAACCTTCCAGAACAGGAATAGAAACAGACAGAAACCAGTGTCCATTTCGGACAGTTTCTGGCTTCATTTTGACAACAAACACAGTTTGTGTGATGATTGTGAGGCAGAACGGAACATGGCTGAAGTGATGAAGAAGAAGAGACACAGCGAAGAACGAGAGGGAGCTTGTGGAAGGGAACACTCTAACTTCGACGACATCGACACATCGAACCGGCATGGCCACTGTTCTTGTCATTTGGAGGAAATAGAACCCGGGCCATTTGGTGTTGTCGATTGTGGTGTGTGGGAGACAGTTGTGGAAAATAGGAAGGAAGGAGAGGAGAGAACGTGCGGGAGACGTCGAAGTGTTTGTGAGCAGGGAAAAGAGTTGTGGGGTGTTTGTGTGAGGGTTTCGTGGGGAGTGAGTGTGAAGAAGGAGGAGAAAGAAGAGAATTGAGAGTGGAGATGGGAGTTTTCCGACTGAATGTGCCGCGAAAGGCCGGAGAAGGGTGGGAGGGAGTGAGTGGGAGAGGGGTGCTGGTGGCGTTAACGTCGTCGATGGAGAGGGAGAGGGAAGAGAACAGGGAAGACACCTAAAGTGGATGGGAAGAAGAGAAAGAGATGGAGATGGAGATGGAGTGGAGAGGGAAGAGAACAGGGAGACACACAAAGTGGGAGCGAAGAGGAGAAGGAAATGGAGAGGGAGGGACGACAGAATAAGGGACGCTGCAGATTCTCAAAGGCCTTCTTCGGTTTGAACTGTCCGGATTGGCGAAGGTGAAGGAAAGACGTGAAGAACGTGAAGAGGGAGCTGAGAGGGAGGAGGATCGAGAATTACACAGTCGAGTTGTGAGAATGACTCAGTGAGTCCTGAGGAAGATGGAAGAGGAAAGAGAAGAAGAGAGGGTGGAGAAGGGAGGGAGGAGGATGCTGAGTGGTTCGCCATGTTGTTGGAGAAGAATGTGTTCGGGAGACTGATTGGAGAAGAGGAGCCAGATGAAGTGAAATCGCAGCAGCCAGCTAAGCCTGAACACGAGCAGCGACCGAAATCGGAGTCGCCAATTGAAACACGTCCACTCGTCGACGAGTCAATCACACATCCTCCGCTTTTCGACTTGCGTCTCATCTCCATCAACCAGCATTGCCTGACGGAGAAGGTGGCTGAGCCAGAGATTGAGATGGCTGCTGCTTGGGTGAGTGAGACTGTGTTCAAAACTGACAGTTCGAATGGCGCGGAACCAGCTGAGAACGAGAAGAGAGCGACAGTGTGGTCGGCGATCTGCTCAACCCGAACATTCGAAAGGCGGATCTTGGCTGTGGCTGAGTCGAGAGAGACGAGAGTGGCAGAAGGAGAAGAAGGGAGGAGAGCGTCGTCAGGGACACATTCCCACTTCCGCTCACTCTCATCCCTCCTGCTCTGATCTGCTGAATGTCACTCCGCCGTGCTTGATTGGACGCAGCGACAACGTCAGCAGGTCTTGTCTGCTCTTCAGCAGAACCAACCCAACCTTCACATGTGATGCAATCGATGGGAGGGTGGACAGCTGCGATGGGGGGATCAAATGGAAGAGCGTCATTCCACCAGTAAACACCACCAGCATATCCTCGCCCATCGACACGCTTGCCCTCTCTCCAATCTCCCTCGTCTTCTCCAGCAGCCACTCCCGACTCTCCTTCCTTCTTTCACCAACCAGTACCAGTCCCACAGCACCGAAACAAGCTGCCACAATGCTCGCCTGTTGTGTGTGTTCTTCATTCGGGTCAGCACATTCAGTTTCAGTGTTCGTGATCGAATCCACACACTCCCAAACGACATGCCGTCCGCCAACGCTTTTCTCGCTTTTAACATCTTTCTGTTCATCTTATTCATCTTTTGCTTGTTCATGTTGGCAGATTTCAAATAAATTATGAATCTCGTATTGCAACAAATGAAGAAAAGTGTCGTGAGAACTGAATTACGTCCTTCCATCAGGTTGTCTAAGCTGCCTAGCTAGTGGACTGAGTGTATTGTCTTCGTTTCCAACTTCGTCGTTGTTGTCCTCTTTATCTTCTTCGTATTCATCATCAGGCTCATCAATGTCACTTGCAAATACAATTCTAACTTCGTCCGCTGTTTCTGTTTCAGCTGTTTCTGCTTCAGTTGGTTCTGGGGGAGGATTCTGAAGGGCTTCCACCTCCAGACTCTCGTTTGGATCCACTCTCAGTTCCTCCATCATCACAAAACATTCTTTGAAGGCGTCACTGCTCGGAGTCCATTGATGTCCTGTATCATCCCCAAGTTCCGTGATTGGCGTATTCATTCCAGAATGTTCATTGAACAAGAGGTCAGTGACTGACACGACTCCAATCTTATATGTCAGATAGTCTCGAGATCTCCTGTTCTGTGGAGTCAAGCTTTCAGCTATTTTGGTTGCTACAAACGTTCTGGTTCGTCTTTGGTATTCTGGTACGTGTTGTGGTTTGACAATCCAAATGAAGTACACTTCCACCTCTCTGTTTTCTGTCTTCTTCTTCTTGGGCGCCAGGCGGCTTGAATGCGCGTCATTCACTTCTGGCAGAGCTTTTGGATATTGACTCGCAAGCCGGCCCTTCAGTGATTGGATCAGCCGAAAGGAAACGTCTTTGTGCTTAGGATTCACTGTGATCTGGAACGTGAATAATTTGATGTGATCATCTACAAGAAAGTAAATGAAGGAATCGATTCCTGGCCAAGCCTCGCTGTTTTTCGATTCACAGGGTCATAGAGTGATTCGTAGTAGAGGACATTGTGTTGAAAGGGTCCATGTACACTCAATTGCTCGGACCGCATGGGACAACGATCAATCACAGGAATCGGCAGTGGTATGTAGGCAAACCAGGTGAGGCAGGGAATACAGTGAACCGTGCATGAGAGCGAAGCAATTCCTGATTCACTGTGTGTTCCAAGAGAATGCCTCGCACTGCTCCTGGGAGTTTTTTGTTGTCGAAAAATTGGACGATGATTTCCTTTTGGAATCTCGACATCGCTGTCTTCAAACGTGAAGCAAACATGCTCACTGGATTACCTCCGAGGTGGGTGGCTGAAAGAGAACTGATCACGAGACTTGTATGTTCATCGAAGAGCTGAGCCCCATAGTATCCAAACACCATGCTCATTCGTCGGAAGGTGTTGTCCAAGTCGGCGCTGAGAGCTCGGGGACTCAGTCCAAACACTTCAATCACATTCAAAAAGACATAGCAGTCGTTGTCGTCTGGCGAAGACAAGTCCTCGTTCCAAGTATCTTGTGTCGAAGGAGGTGTGGAGCTTCCCTCGGGAGTGGAACCATCCATGGCTGAGACTGGCACAATTCGAACTGTGTCGGCTGATGGAGGATGGTCTTTGAGGCGAGGCAGAGCAGATGACTCAGATACATCGAGTATGCGAATGGTGTTTGTGTGGTCTGTTGAGGTGCTTCCTAGAGTTTGAGGGGTGACTGGGGGTTGAACATTTGCGTTGGCAGTAGCGGAGGGCGGCTGAGGTAGGGTTTGCTCTTGAGACCGAGCACCATCGTTGAGGGGTATTTCCTCTTCCTCCTCCTCAGATGCCTCACCTGACTCAACCTTAAGATACCCATGTGTCCCGAGTAGCGTGACCACCATTGGATGTAGCGCCACAATGAAGTGTGCGTTAACTGGCCGGATCCAATAGTCCCGGTGTGTAAGATCCAGTTTCTGCATCATCGTGTAGAATTCCACAGCTGTCCATAAAGGATATTCAGCCCACCATTCCGCTGTTTCATGGTCAGGTTTTGACCTGTTTTCGTATTTTGTGGGTGATGCTGCATACACTGTGAACACGCCCTTGATGTCTGTCCCCGCAAACGGATCCACAGAATCCACAATCCGGATCGTCGGGAAGCCACTCGTACACCAGTCTTCGTAAAGCGAGGTGATATGGAATTGAACTCTGATTGGGTTGTCGGGATCCGAACGATCAACAAGAATCGTGAATATCGGTACATTTGGTAGAACATAGTAAATCGCCTGAAAATCATGGAAGACGAGAAGAACAAACCATTTTGGGTATCTGCTTCATCAGACGATTGATCAGATATAGCAGCATTTGAGACTTCCCTGTCCCCGGCTGCCCATCCACATAAATCGCCCGATAAGGCGTGTTTTCTCCCTTGAGACGGGAACTGATAAGTTGGCGAAAAGGCGAATGGCACGCACGCGTGTGTAAATCCAATTTGGAGTTTCTTTCAATGATCTCCACAGCGCTTGATCTCTAGCGCGGAGCTCAGTTGTCTCTTTCGGGAAGTAGGACTGTCGGAGAGTTTCCAGATCCGCTTTCTTAAATGTCTTCAATTTATGAAATTTCTCAAAATGCGCGATCACTCCAATCTGGAATTCTTCCCAGCAATCTCGGATCCACATTTCTTCGCGTCTGGAAGTTTGAATCAAGTGTCGACATCTGCATGATTCGGTCAGCTGGCTCCGTGTAAAACAGGTCATATAGACTCCTCATGAGATGCAATCGCTCCTTCCGCACTTCTGGACTATCTTTAGCGAGAGGGTGTGCTTTTGGATGAACTCGCTCGGAATCGCGATAACTTTATTGGTTCGAATTCGTCACCTATTTTGGCCAACAGCTTTTCAAATCGTTTATCGGCATCGATAATGAGTCGTATTCAAATCCAGAGTATCCAACCAGGTTAATCCACTGTTGATTTCGTGCAGCGCGTGGAGGTCCAGGGTTGCCTTCGTCGTTAGATTCACCAGGATCGTGGGATGGAGGCTTAGTACATGGAAATTGAATGGTAATGTACTTGTGGGAAGCGATGAGTTTGAGCCCGATTGCTTGGTACAAGTTGGAGATTGTGGAAGTAATTGGTAGGTCGATTGTTGGGGTTTTGGGGAGCCACCTTGGGAGGTGGAAAGGGAGCAACTGGAGCAATATCGACGCCTGCAACTAGTTGATAAGGAATCTCGAAAGGTTCTGGTTGAGTCATGAAAACCTCTGAACTGGAGAAATTGAAGCGCTTATTTGGGACTTCGATCTGGCTCATATTTCTGATTCATTCTCGTCATTTCGAGACCCTCGGAAAGTGTTACTGTCCTCTCTGGGAGATGCACCAACGATTCCTTGATATTGAGGATTCCGACCAACCTCGCTGGCGCTCTGATGCGGAAGTTGGTGAATGTGAGTGATGATCATCCTATTCGACTGAGATCATCTCGAAGAAACAGACTACACGGACAAAATGATCTCGACAGTCCAAGACAAAACATTTTTCATCATCTCTTCGAACTTTCAACCTCATTAGAGAGGGAGGGTGACGCATCTCTTTTGTCAACGCTCTCATCCATTAGACGTATGAGCGAGAGTTCGAATGATAATGAAGTCGTGACCCTGATCCTACAAGCGAACATAATTGACAAACTTCTTGGAATTGTTTCATCGAATGAAGATGGAGGAGTCTTGGTATTTTCTGTTTTGTTATCTCTCCAGATCGCAGTCTATTCCCTCCTCGCTCGTCTGAGTGTGCTGTTCGATTGTTGATTTTGTTCAGCGTCCGTGTCTGTTGCAGTTGTGTCAAAATAATGGTTCCTGCCTTTTGTCGAAGAGTCTGTCGTTTGTCTCGACAGTGAATGATAATCTTACCCTGCATGTTCGTATTTTTCTTTCTCCACATGATTCTCGTTTTGTTTGAAGGTTCTTCATGTGTTGTATCGTTCAGCTGTCGCTGGGGATGACTTCTGTCGCTTTGAAGTGGGAAGTGATGTTACTGCTCATCTTCTGCGGTATCTGCTTGAATGCCAACCATTATCGGTTGGCCGAAATGAAAGGAGTTGCTGTGGCATATTGGAACTGGAGGAGAGCCGAAAACGGACGATCGCAACGAGTCTGCTTCTCCTGACTGTACTGATCAAAGTGTCGTTTCCAGACGCCCTGAAAGAGACAATTGTGGCAGCATGTGTTCCATACTTTCTGAGCAGCGACAGCCATGTTCAACTGCTGGCACTGACATGTGCGCGCCATTTTGTTCCGTGCTCCAAAACGAGCATTTCTTGCAGTCCTCACTTCCAAACAACCAGATGGATCCCCGAGAATACGGCCTGGATTCCTGTTCTCCATTATCTTGTGGACTTGTTGAAAGAGATGCAAGTGGACTTCGAACAATACGTGAAAGTGCTCCACGTCTTCAGACGTGTATGTGCAGACATCAGAAACCAACTGATGCATCCAGAAGGAACGGGACAGCCAGAACTTTCGTGTCTAGAAACTGTTGAAGACGACATTATGCTGGGATTTCAGAAGTGCTTGAAAACGATTGGGACGGTTCTGGTGATCTTCGGGGAGCTGATATTTTGTCGTCGGAAAACGAACAAGTGTGTGCTCTTTTCTTCACTCTGTTGGAGATTGTGATTGACACTGGGATTTATCCGCTGTTGGGGAAATGCTGGACTGGCTGATTGTCGTCACGCGTGAAGGCACTCCTCCTGCACTAATGTCAGCGGAGGAAGATTATGAATATTTCCGAGCGGCAGTGGAGACCGAATCTGAGCTAGAGAAGCCCTTCCACTTGCTTTACCCTCTCAAAATCGCCTTCAGACAACACAACTTGCGGCCACTCCTTCCATATCGGAGCAGCATCCCAAATTTCGTTGTGGATGATGCAGTCGACGAAATACTGTCCATATATCATATTCTGGAGCTGAACAGGACGAAAGATTCTCTTCTCAATAATGTGCTATACTTACTTGGTAACGCGTTGGGTGGGACGCCTGCACTTGTTGAGGTTGTTCTGTCCTCACTATTTCCGGATGTATCTGCCACAGAGGCAACGAGGAAAGTGATTGACCGCCTCAAGCAATCCTGTTCCGCCTTCCGATGGATTCGCTGAAAGAGCTGATGCGATGTGTTTATTTGTTCGCTACCATGCCGCTGGAGCATCAATCCGTATTGGTTGAGTCAGGAATGCTGCTGCTTGCGTGGAACCACCGGTGGGATCTCGGCCCTGGAGGAACGAGATATCTGGTGCATTCGTTCATGGTGATTCTCAGACCAACCGCCGAATCATCGCACACAGTTGCCATGGCTCTTCAGGAACAGATTGAAAATGATTCGTTTGAAATGGAATTGGACCAGATGTGCCAGCACAGCTCTCCGAACATCAGGAAAAGCTACCAGCATCTGCGAACGTTCCTGGAGACAATACCCAAACGGAGCCTGTGTGACATCCTGTCAATGTCTGACTACGGATCCTCCACCTGAACTCCAACCATCTGGTGGACAATTGGTTGTCACGTTATAGACTTATTATAATTGGAGAAACAACACCATTTCATTCATTACACAGTCGTAAAAGAAGGCATTTTGTGAAATAAATCTTCGGTACAGTCTGGAACAAAAATCAATCCCATGATAAAGTTAAACCGGCTCGGGAGTGGATGCCAGCCATCTTATCTCCTGTTTTCTTACTTCCCACAGGACTCGATTTGTTACGAAACTCGTAAATGTATGTTTACATGCTGCTTAGCCAGAAATATCGCCCCTCTTTTCTACGTGAACTCTACTTAACATTTCCATGACCTGGGTTGTGTTTTTGTTGTTTTTTTGACATTCCATCATTTCTATTCATCAATTTTAACAGTGATTGAAGAACACGATCATCTTCGTCCGTGTACCTCGTCTATATCCCCGTGAAACGAAATCAACAGTGGATTAACCTGGTTGGATACTCTGGATTTAAATACGACTCATTATCGATGCCGATAAACGATTTGAAAAGCTGTTGGCCAAAAATAGGTGACGAATTCGAACCAATTAGGGTTATCGCGATTCCGAGCGAGTTCATCCAAGAAGCACACCCTCTCGCTAAAGATAGTCCAGAAATGCTGAGGGAACGATTGCATCTCATGATGAGTCTATATGACTTGTTTTACACGGAGCGAGCTGGCCGAATCATGCAGATGTCGACACTTGATTCAAAATTCCAGACGCGAAGAAATGTGTGGATCCGAGATTGCTGGGAAGAATTCCAGATTGGAGTGATCGCGCATTTTGAGAAATTTCATAAATTGAAGACATTTACGGATGAGGTTCTGAGAACTCTCCAACAGCCCTGCTTCCCGAAAGAGACAACTCAGCTCCTCGATAGAGACCAAGCGCTGTGGAGATCATTGAAAGAAACTCCAAATTGGATTTACCACACGCGTGCGTGCCATTCGCCTTTTCGCCAACTTATCAGTTCCCGTCTCAAGGGAGAAAACACGCCTTATCGGGCGATTTATGTGGATGGGCAGCCGGGGACAGGGAAGTCTCAAATGTTGCTATATCTGATCCATCGTCTGATGAAGGTGGTGGATAAAGTAGTTTGTTTTTCTCGTCTTCCATGATTTTCAGGCGATTTACTATGTTCTCCCGGAGATTCCGATATTCACGATTCTTGTTGATCGTTTGGATCCCGACAACCCAATCAGTGTCCAATTCCACATCTCCTCGAAACGAGAAGACTAGTCCGCGAAAGGCTTCCCGACGATCCGGATTGTGGATTCCTTCCAAATCTTCGACCTCTCTCATGAGACATATGATGGGAGGTGTCACTTCCTCCTTCTCAATCGTCCATGTCCCTAACCCAACGAGATCTCATCAAACCACTTATAAGCGGCTTAATCAGTGCGCAACAAAGTGGTCTTTCTGCGATCCGCAACCACATTGCTTTGACTATCCGGCCCTATTCAGTCCCAATTCTCTTCATTGAAGACAACGCAGGTACCCTATTCTTCTGCGTGATCGGAAGACACAATCAGAAGTGGCATTCGAAACGAAAGACCAACCCAATTTAAGTCAGCGAACGAATTCAACAATTCCCGGAATCATCCGTCTTCGTCCGTTTTCCCAAGCCCTACAAGGATCTCGGATTTGGGATACACCAACTTTTACACACCAAGAGGTCAAAAAAATTGAAGCGCCTACCATCACTAGTTTCAGTCCATATCGAGTCCTGGAGGAAGTGAGAAAATAGGAGATAAGATGGCTGGCATCCCCTCCCGAGCCGGTTTAACTTTACAGGGTTGAAACGAAGAACTGGGACTGAATTCTTCTCCATCAATTTAACCTTGTTTTCATTTTCCTTCAAATTCACTAGTGAAAGTGGTCCTTCTCCTTATTTTGATAAAACACCGAAAAATCAAAAAAATCTCAAAATGAAGTGCGGGTGCTTGTGATCAATTGTGTGTTGTCCTATAGAGTGGTCCTACAGGGTGGCCCAGAAGTAGTCTAACCCTATGGGTCGATCACTTCTCGTCGAACAAATTCCGTTGACACCAATCGTCTTTCTCCTCATTACAATGCTTCTAAATTTAACTTCTTTTCATTTCACCACTGTTTCGTTGATCAACAATCCTTGTCAGCTCAAGAAAGGAGTGTTCAAAAAACGGAGTCAGTTCTGTTTCATGAGATCCATTGAGACTACAGTCGAGGAAGCACTTGTGAAATGAAAAGAAGGGAAATTTAGAAGCATAGGAATGAAGAGAAAGTCCATTGACGTCAATTGCACATGATCGAAGAAAAGTGATCGACCCATACGGTTAGACTACTTCTGGGCCACCCTGTATGTGACTCTCGTCCCAACAAACCTTGCTTCCATCATGCGTATGTTCCTCTTCTTCATTATTTCCGTTCTATCTGGCCTTTTCAGCACAAATGAATTTCTGCCTTTCAGATCCCACCATTGGGCAAATACAGGTATGGCTCGAAGAACTGGGACCGAATTTTTCTCCCTCAATATTGCATTATTTCATTTTTCCTTTAAATTCACCAGTGAAAGTGGTCATTCTCCTTATTTTGAAAAAACACCGAGATAAACTAAAATTCTCCAAAATGAAGTGCGGGTGTTTGCGATCAATTGTCCCTCGTCCTATCGAGTGATCCTCTGTGACTCTCGTCCAACAAACTTCGCCTCCATCATGTGTATGTTCCTCTTCTTCATTATTTCCGTCCTATCTGCCCTTTCCAGCGCGAATGAGTTTTATGACTTCCTCCTCACTCAATTAGGCAAAGATGAGCTATTGGACCCTGGAAATGGTATGACATGCTAGTTTAAGTCTTTTAACCTTTCTCTTCGATTTAGATGGTTGTCGTACCTTTTTGTGTACTTTAAGAGGATGATCGCAATAAATTGTCCGGTCTAATCATACTGCTCCTTGATACGTGACAAAAATCCGGACAGGGAGAATTAAATACAGATTTCTGGACTAGAACTGTCTCGATACCCTGACATGTGGTTCTGTTGAAGGTTCCTGAAGTTCGAGAATGGAGCGCGGAAAACACCAGAGATTGCCCATTTATCGTGTCTCTATTCCTTTTTCCTGTAATTCTACTCCTTCCACATCGCATTCATGTCTCTTTCTCCTTTCTTTCTTCATAGTCCTCTTCACACTGAGGCAAATTGATTCAATCGCGATTGGTGAAATGTGGAATCTTAAAATGAACAAATAAGATCTTCAACAGCATTTTTCTCCAATCTTGCTCATTAGTCACTCGTTTCTCCTTCTGATCGGTGTTTTGCGATGTTCTGTTTTGTGTCCAATCAAGATCGGTACAAACAGGTGACTTTGAAACAAAATAAGAAAGTTGAAGTCAAACCCTGATTCCCTTCAGTTGATTGATAGGGTTGACGCACAGCAGGTGGACAGACGGTTGTTTTCATTCTTGACCATCACGAAACTCCAAAATAACCACATGTCAAGGTCTCGATACTTCCCTAGTCCTAAAGTCTGTCTTTTATTCCCTGTCCTGTTTATAGCCACAGATAAAGCCAAATTATGAGAAAATTGGCCTGTTTTCGGCCACCTTTGTCAGCTCCATCTCCCGCATGAAGCAGAACTCAGTCCAGCGTTCGATGATGTGAGGGACGGACTGTTTGGCCTTCTAAAGAGCATCTGCTGCGCGGGCTGTGTTGTGGAGGATGTGTTGAAAGTAGAGGGAAGCGAGGATCCAGACGGACGAGGCATTTGTGAAGCGCTGTGTGCCGAACGTGAGCAGGTTTACCAAAAACAACTGCACGTTTGGATCGGAGCGAAGAGACTCGATTAGGGTGAATCGGACAGCTCGTTCGAATTGATGCGAGTGTCGGTATTTGGGAAGCTTTCGGGAGGACATGTGCTGGTTGGCGATGATGACAGACTGTTGCGGAGGCAGAGGCTGCAGTTGGAGAGGAGGTAGACTGGCACGGGAGCCGATACGGGAGCCCGAAGAGAGGTTCAGTCGTATTTTTCCGAAGTTATCGGCAACCAAAGGCTACAATCTTTTCTTCGATGGTATACCTCTTTTCTTTGGACTTCCTACACTTCTCTTTTGTCGCTTGTCTCCCCCACTGCACGGTTTTTCTGCTGGTTTTGCTTTTTTCTTTTCTTTTTCGCTACTCACTGATTGCTTCGAAAAAGAAAATTCTAAAATGAAAGGCAAACCGTCGTTTCCTGCCAGCGATTGGATTTTGCGAGTACAAAAACGTTCGCTTGAGCCCACTGAAGGTCAGACAACAGTGGTTGAAAATGCTGGCTCTCCCTTGAGTAGGAGAGGTGAATAATGCGGCCATCGGTGAAATGAACAGGGCATGGCAAGCAGGGATTGTCAGGAGTCCAAATCACAATTGAGAGTTGAAAAGCGTGTGACAAACAGTGATTTGCGATGAAATCGGCATATGTCCCGTCCACTTTCATCTCATTATAGTATTGATCCGCTGAAATTGGGGGCGTGAAGAGCGATAGACAACCTAGGTAAAATTGAGAATGTTGTTTGAAATACTCGCAGGTGATTTGTCTTAGATAAGAGAAATGATCCTCCGTGTTTGTCAGGGAGACAGAAACGCTTCGGAAGAAGCAGTTTCCGTCCCCCATTACCGGCCATTTGTGATGTGATGACCTTGGATCGGTAAAAGAACGTAAATGGCGGAGATCCGAATCCGCATCATCAGGAGTGTACCCCATTACAACTTGATTGATGTGGGAAATAGTTTGGTTGGGAGGATCAAAGGATACTTTTCGGATGGATGCAGGAATGTGTAGGTCGACAGAGTTGGTGGTCGGAAAACTGCCCGCTGGAATTGTGTTCGTTGAATGGACTAGTGTTTCGATTGAGTTGTGAATTGGTGCCACTTCATCTGTGAGTGTGTGTTGTGAAGGTTTCGATGCTTGTTGAGGAGAAGGAGAGAGTTGATAGGATGTGATGATGTGAACGAATTCACGCATTTCTGACCTAATTCAGATGAGTAATGTAATAAAAATGAAACCTTCGTTGTAATACTCACCATTGTGTTCCACAACCCATCTTAGTCTTGTGATCCAATTTTCGAAAACCATAACTTTTGTTTCGGGGCTGATCTCAGCCATCAGTTTCGCCAAGTGACTCTCCATGTGTTGATGATTTGATGCTGAAATTCCTTGAAGCTTATATTTGAGGTACGGAAAGAGGAAAAAGTCGGATGGCGCAAGATCTGGAGAATGGGCTGGGTGTTCGAGGATCGAGAGGTTCGCCAGACTCAAAGCCGCAAGCGAAATACGAGAGTGATGAATACTGGCATTATCCTGATGTATGAATACCTCTTTACTTTCATTTCCTTCCCTTTCTCTCCATATTTTCAACCTTTCCAACACATTTTCTATGTATACAATGGAATCAACGTTTGTGTCAGGGTCGACACATTTAACAACTGGGGTGTCCTCAACCCCCCACCAGATGAGTGCCATTGTTTTTTTGGCACTTATTGATTTGCGTACGATTGTCGGAAGCGGAGCCCCCTGCTCGATCCAGGTATGTTTGTGTTGGTATTCTAAATAGAACCATGATTCGTCCCCTGTTAGAATATTGTGGAACTGAGTAGATCGTTGGGATTGCAGAAATGCACCCATGGATTGAGAGAGAATCATCCGTTGTAGTTTCAGCTCGGGAGACAGTTCGAAAGGGACATACCGGTTTGTGACCTTTCGTAATTTCAATTCATTTTTCAAAATCTTCTTCACAGTTGTCCTTGCGCAGGGTATTCGTGTCGCAAACCACCTTGTGGATGCGTGCGGATTTTCTGAGACGAGTTGCCGCAATTTTTCGCGAATTTCAACATTTTTGGGAGTCCAGGAGGAGAGAGAGTGATAAAACGGAACCGATTTTGCTGTAATTCTCCGTAAATTCGAGAGATCGACGATTTTGAAGGATGATCCTTTGGAAAGGCGAGTCGACATTTCACAAGGCATTCTTTTGTGTCAGTTTGAGTTGGAAACAGAAATAGATGATCGAACGATCACGATATCGAACAAGAGCAGATGACATTTTTAAATCATGGGCAAGATCAGACAAGAGAACAAAAATAGAATTAATTGTATATGAATCAATGTGAAATGAAATGAAAAGGGTGGAAATGAAAACAGATTCAGTAATATGATAAAACTCCTGGGCTCTTGTCCGATTCTCCTCAATCTTCAAAAATCTCTTATGGTTGTATCTTGTTTACTGTCTCGACTTCATTCGGGTAAAATGCGTTATTTCCGCACTTTGGTTATGGTGATTGTCACGTATCAAGGAGCAGTATGATTAGACCGGACAATTTATTGCGATCATCCTCTTAAAGTACACAAAAGGTACGACAACCATCTAAATCGAAGAGAAAGGTTAAAAGACTTAAACTAGCATGTCATACCATTTCCAGGGTCCAATAGCTCATCTTTGCCTAATTGAGTGAGGAGGAAGTCATAAAACTCATTCGCGCTGGAAAGGGCAGATAGGACGGAAATAATGAAGAAGAGGAACATACACATGATGGAGGCGAAGTTTGTTGGACGAGAGTCACAGAGGATCACTCGATAGGACGAGGGACAATTGATCGCAAACACCCGCATTTCATTTTGGAGAATTTTAGTTTATCTCGGTGTTTTTTCAAAATAAGGAGAATGACCACTTTCACTGGTGAATTTAAAGGAAAAATGAAATAATGCAATATTGAGGGAGAAAAATTCGGTCCCAGTTCTTCGAGCCATACCTGTATGATGTATAAAATCCATGGAAGTGGTATGCATTGCTGTTTACCCGAGTCTTTGTTCCTTTTATCTGTCATTCTACTCTGTTCAAGTCATTTTCACGTATTTTTATCTTTTTTCTCTTCCAATTCCTCTTCACATTGAGGCAAAAAGATTCAATCACATTTGCTGAAATGTGGAATCATTCAAAGGAGAAAATCAGGTGGGTATCAGCTTTTCTCTCCATAGAGGACGTCCAATCTTGCCCATTTGGAACTTACTTCTCCTTCTGATCGGTGTTTTGAGAGGTTCTGTTTTGTTTCCTTCTAAGATAGGTACAAACAGGTTGCATCGAAACAAAATAAGAAAGTTGAAGTCATACCCCAAGTCCCTTCAGTTGATGAACAAGATTGACGAACAGTAGGTGGATAGACGGGAGTTTTCACACATCTTCAAAGGAAACCCAATGTAACCTGTGTCCAAGGTGGCGAGCCTGTCTAAGTCCTCAGATCTGTATTTACTTGCCATATTCATGTAAATTGGCACAGATCAAGCCAAATTATGACAAAACTGGCCTGTTTTTGGCGATCATCCTCTGAAAGTATACAAAAAGGCACAACAACCACCTAAATGGAAGATAAAGCTTAAAAATACTTGAACTAGCAAGGCATACCACTTCCATGGATTTTATACATCATATTTGCCCAATGGTGGGATCTGAAAGGCAGAAATTCATTTGTGCTGAAAAGGCCAGATAGAACGGAAATAATGAAGAAGAGGAACATACGCATGATGGAAGCAAGGTTTGTTGGGACGAGAGTCACATAGGACCACTCTATAGGACAACACACAATTGATCACAAGCACCCGCACTTCATTTTGAGATTTTTTTGATTTTTCGGTGTTTTATCAAAATAAGGAGAAGGACCACTTTCACTAGTGAATTTGAAGGAAAATGAAAACAAGGTTAAATTGATGGAGAAGAATTCAGTCCCAGTTCTTCGTTTCAACCCTGTAAAGTTAAACCGGCTCGGGAGGGGATGCCAGCCATCTTATCTCCTATTTTCTCACTTCCTCCAGGACTCGATATGGACTGAAACTAGTGATGGTAGGCGCTTCAATTTTTTTGACCTCTTGGTGTGTAAAAGTTGGTGTATCCCAAATCCGAGATCCTTGTAGGGCTTGGGAAAACGGACGAAGACGGATGATTCCGGGAATTGTTGAATTCGTTCGCTGACTTAAATTGGGTTGGTCTTTCGTTTCGAATGCCACTTCTGATTGTGTCTTCCGATCACGCAGAAGAATAGGGTACCTGCGTTGTCTTCAATGAAGAGAATTGGGACTGAATAGGGCCGGATAGTCAAAGCAATGTGGTTGCGGATCGCAGAAAGACCACTTTGTTGCGCACTGATTAAGCCGCTTATAAGTGGTTTGATGAGATCTCGTTGGGTTAGGGACATGGACGATTGAGAAGGAGGAAGTGACACCTCCCATCATATGTCTCATGAGAGAGGTCGAAGATTTGGAAGGAATCCACAATCCGGATCGTCGGGAAGCCTTTCGCGGACTAGTCTTCTCGTTTCGAGGAGATGTGGAATTGGACACTGATTGGGTTGTCGGGATCCAAACGATCAACAAGAATCGTGAATATCGGAATCTCCGGGAGAACATAGTAAATCGCCTGAAAATCATGGAAGACGAGAAAAACAAACTACTTTATCCACCACCTTCATCAGACGATGGATCAGATATAGCAACATTTGAGACTTCCCTGTCCCCGGCTGCCCATCCACATAAATCGCCCGATAAGGCGTGTTTTCTCCCTTGAGACGGGAACTGATAAGTTGGCGAAAAGGCGAATGGCACGCACGCGTGTGGTAAATCCAATTTGGAGTTTCTTTCAATGATCTCCACAGCGCTTGGTCTCTATCGAGGAGCTGAGTTGTCTCTTTCGGGAAGCAGGGCTGTTGGAGAGTTCTCAGAACCTCATCCGTAAATGTCTTCAATTTATGAAATTTCTCAAAATGCGCGATCACTCCAATCTGGAATTCTTCCCAGCAATCTCGGATCCACACATTTCTTCGCGTCTGGAATTTTGAATCAAGTGTCGACATCTGCATGATTCGGCCAGCTAGCTCCGTGTAAAACAAGTCATATAGACTCATCATGAGATGCAATCGTTCCCTCAGCATTTCTGGACTATCTTTAGCGAGAGGGTGTGCTTCTTGGATGAACTCGCTCGGAATCGCGATAACCCTAATTGGTTCGAATTCGTCACCTATTTTTGGCCAACAGCTTTTCAAATCGTTTATCGGCATCGATAATGAGTCGTATTTAAATCCAGAGTATCCAACCAGGTTAATCCACTGTTGATTTCGTTTCACGGGGATATAGACGAGGTACACGGACGAAGATGATCGTGTTCTTCAATCACTGTTAAAATTGATGAATAGAAATGATGGAATGTCAAAAAAACAACAAAAACACAACCCAGGTCATGGAAATGTTAAGTAGAGTTCACGTAGAAAAGAGGGGCGATATTTCTGGCTAAGCAGCATGTAAACATACATTTACGAGTTTCGTAACAAATCGAGTCCTGTGGGAAGTAAGAAAACAGGAGATAAGATGGCTGGCATCCACTCCCGAGCCGGTTTAACTTTATCATGGGATTGATTTTTGTTCCAGACTGTACCGAAGATTTATTTCACAAAATGCCTTCTTTTACGACTGTGTAATGAATGAAATGGTGTTGTTTCTCCAATTATAATAAGTCTATAACGTGACAACCAATTGTCCACCAGATGGTTGGAGTTCAGGTGGAGGATCCGTAGTCAGACATTGACAGGATGTCACACAGGCTCCGTTTGGGTATTGTCTCCAGGAACGTTCGCAGATGCTGGTAGCTTTTCCTGATGTTCGGAGAGCTGTGCTGGCACATCTGGTCCAATTCCATTTCAAACGAATCATTTTCAATCTGTTCCTGAAGAGCCATGGCAACTGTGTGCGATGATTCGGCGGTTGGTCTGAGAATCACCATGAACGAATGCACCAGATATCTCGTTCCTCCAGGGCCGAGATCCCACCGGTGGTTCCACGCAAGCAGCAGCATTCCTGACTCAACCAATACGGATTGATGCTCCAGCGGCATGGTAGCGAACAAATAAACACATCGCATCAGCTCTTTCAGCGAATCCATCGGAAGGCGGAACAGGATTGCTTGGAGGCGGTCAATCACTTTCCTCGTTGCCTCTGTGGCAGATACATCCGGAAATAGTGAGGACAGAACAACCTCAACAAGTGCAGGCGTCCCACCCAACGCGTTACCAAGTAAGTATAGCACATTATTGAGAAGAGAATCTTTCGTCCTGTTCAGCTCCAGAATATGATATATGGACAGTATTTCGTCGACTGCATCATCCACAACGAAATTTGGGATGCTGCTCCGATATGGAAGGAGTGGCCGCAAGTTGTGTTGTCTGAAGGCGATTTTGAGAGGGTAAAGCAAGTGGAAGGGCTTCTCTAGCTCAGATTCGGTCTCCACTGCCGCTCGGAAATATTCATAATCTTCCTCCGCTGACATTAGTGCAGGAGGAGTGCCTTCACGCGTGACGACAATCAGCCAGTCCAGCATTTCCCCCAACAGCGGATAAATCCCAGTGTCAATCACAATCTCCAACAGAGTGAAGAAAAAGAGCACACACTTGTTCGTTTTCCGACGACAAAAATATCAGCTCCCCGAAGATCACCAGAACCGTCCCAATCGTTTTCAAGCACTTCTGAAATCCCAGCATAATGTCGTCTTCAACAGTTTCTAGACACGAAAGTTCTGGCTGTCCCGTTCCTTCTGGATGCATCAGTTGGTTTCTGATGTCTGCACATACACGTCTGAAGACGTGGAGCACTTTCACGTATTGTTCGAAGTCCACTTGCATCTCTTTCAACAAGTCCACAAGATAATGGAGAACAGGAATCCAGGCCGTATTCTCGGGATCCATCTGGTTGTTTGGAAGTGAGGACTGCAAGAAATGCTCGTTTTTGGAGCACGGAACAAAATGGCGCGCACATGTCAGTGCCAGCAGTTGAACATGGCTGTCGCTGCTCAGAAAGTATGGAACACATGCTGCCACAATTGTCTCTTTCAGGGCGTCTGGAAACGACACTTTGATCAGTACAGTCAGGAGAAGCAGACTCGTTGCGATCGTCCGTTTTCGGCTCTCCTCCAGTTCCAATATGCCACAGCAACTCCTTTCATTTCGGCCAACCGATAATGGTTGGCATTCAAGCAGATACCGCAGAAGATGAGCAGTAACATCACTTCCCACTTCAAAGCGACAGAAGTCATCCCCAGCGACAGCTGAACGATACAACACATGAAGAACCTTCAAACAAAACGAGAATCATGTGGAGAAAGAAAAATACGAACATGCAGGGTAAGATTATCATTCACTGTCGAGACAAACGACAGACTCTTCGACAAAAAGGCAGGAACCATTATTTTTGACACAACTGCAACAGACACGGACGCTGAACAAAATCAACAATCGAACAGCACACTCAGACGAGCGAGGAGGGAATAGACTGCGATCTGGAGAGATAACAAAAAACAGAAAATACCAAGACTCCTCCATCTTCATTCGATGAAACAATTCCAAGAAGTTTGTCAATTATGTTCGCTTGTAGGATCAGGGTCACGACTTCATTATCATTCGAACTCTCGCTCATACGTCTAATGGATGAGAGCGTTGACAAAAGAGATGCGTCACCCTCCCTCTCTAATGAGGTTGAAAGTTCGAAGAGATGATGAAAAATGTTTTGTCTTGGACTGTCGAGATCATTTTGTCCGTGTAGTCTGTTTCTTCGAGATGATCTCAGTCGAATAGGATGATCATCACTCTCACATTCACCAACTTCCGCATCAGAGCGCCAGCGAGGTTGGTCGGAATCCTCAATATCAAGGAATCGTTGGTGCATCTCCCAGAGAGGACAGTAACACTTTCCGAGGGTCTCGAAATGACGAGAATGAATCAGAAATATGAGCCAGATCGAAGTCCCAAATAAGCGCTTCAATTTCTCCAGTTCAGAGGTTTTCATGACTCAACCAGAACCTTTCGAGATTCCTTATCAACTAGTTGCAGGCGTCGATATTGCTCCAGTTGCTCCCTTTCCACCTCCCCAAGGTGGCTCCCCCCCAAAACCCCCAACAATCGACCTACCAATTACTTCCACAATCTCCAACTTGTACCAAGCAATCGGGCTCAAACTCATCGCTTCCCACAAGTACATTACCATTCAATTTCCATGTACTAAGCCTCCATCCCACGATCCTGGTGAATCTAACGACGAAGGCAACCCTGGACCTCCACGCGCTGCACGAAATCAACAGTGGATTAACCTGGTTGGATACTCTGGATTTGAATACGACTCATTATCGATGCCGATAAACGATTTGAAAAGCTGTTGGCCAAAAATAGGTGACGAATTCGAACCAATAAAAGTTATCGCGATTCCGAGCGAGTTCATCCAAAAAGCACACCCTCTCGCTAAAGATAGTCCAGAAGTGCGGAAGGAGCGATTGCATCTCATGAGGAGTCTATATGACCTGTTTTACACGGAGCCAGCTGACCGAATCATGCAGATGTCGACACTTGATTCAAACTTCCAGACGCGAAGAAATGTGTGGATCCGAGATTGCTGGGAAGAATTCCAGATTGGAGTGATCGCGCATTTTGAGAAATTTCATGGATTGAAGACATTTACGGATGAGGTTCTGGAAACTCTCCAACAGCCCTGCTTCCCGAACGAGACTATTCGGCTCCGCGCTAGAGACCAAGCGCTGTGGATGTCAATAGAAAAAACTCCGGATTGGATTTACTCCAAGCATGCGTGTGTTTCACCTTTTCCCAGCTTTGTCGTTTCGGGTCTCAAGGGAGAAGACACACCTTATCGGGCGTTTTATGTGGATGGGCAGCCGGGGACAGGGAAGTCTCAAATGCTGCTATATCTGATCAATCGTCTGATGAAGCAGATACCCAAAATGGTTTGTTCTTCTCGTCTTCCATGATTTTCAGGCGATTTACTATGTTCTACCAAATGTACCGATATTCACGATTCTTGTTGATCGTTCGGATCCCGACAACCCAATCAGAGTTCAATTCCATATCACCTCGCTTTACGAAGACTGGTGTACGAGTGGCTTCCCGACGATCCGGATTGTGGATTCTGTGAGTCCATTCGCGAAAACAGACATCGATGGCGTGTTCACAGTGTACGCAGCATCACACTCAAAATTCGAAAAACAGGTCAAAAAACCTGACCACGTGACGTCGGAATGGCGAGGAAAATATCCTTTATGGACAGATGAGGAATTCTACACGATGATGCGGAAACTGGATCTTACACACCGGGACTATTGGATCCGGCCAGTTAACGCAGACAGCATTGTGACGCTGCATCCAATGGTGGTCACGCTACTCGGGGCACATGGGTACCTTGTGGTTGAACCAGGTAGGGCATCTGGGAGGGAGGCGGAAATGCACCTCAACGATGGTGCTCGGTCTCAAGGGCAAACCCTACCTCAGCCGCTCTCCGCTACTGCCATCACAAATGTTCAACCCCCAGTCACCCGTCAAACTCCAGGAAGCACCCCCGCAGACGACATAAACAAACTTCACATGCACGTTGCACCTGAGTCATCTAGTCTGCTTCACCTCAAAGACCAGGGTAAATTAAACGGTGCACTTCACTTTGTACCAGTCTCAGCCATGGATGGTTCCACTTCCGAGGGAAGCTCCACACCTCCGACACGCGAGATTCAAAAAAAAGTTCCAGCAGTCTCCTACAAGAAATCAACTGTCTTTTTGAATGTGATTGAAGTGTTTGGACTGAGTCCCCGTGCTCTCAGCTCTGATCTGAACAACACCTTCAATCGAATGAGCGAAGTGTTTGGATGGGAAGGGAAGGCACTTGAAGAGGACCGAGTAAGTCTCGTGATCAGTTCTCTTTCAGCCACCCACCTCGGAGGTTACCCAGTGAGCATGTTTGCTTCACGCTTGAAGACAGCGATGACGAGATTCCACAAGGAATACACCTTCAGATTTTTCGACAACAACGAAGTCTCAGCAGCAGTGAAAGGCATTCTCTTCGAACACACAGTGAATCAGGAATTGCTTCGCTCTCATGCACAGTTCACTATATTCCCTGCCTCACCTGGTTTGCCTACATACCACTGCCGATTCCCTGTGATTGATCGTTGTCCCATGCGGTCCGAGCAATTGAGTGTACATGGACCCTTTCAACACAATGTCCTCTACTACGAATCACTCTATGACCCTGTGAATCGAAAAAACAGCGAGGCTTGGCCAGGAATCGATTCCTTCATTTACTTTCTTGTAGATGATCACATCAAATTATTCACGTTCCAGATCACAGTGAATCCTGAGCACAAAGACGTTTCCTTTCGACTGATCCAATCACTGAAGGGCCGGCTTGCGAGACAATATGCGATAACTCTGCCAGAAGTGGACGACGCGCATTCAAGCCGCCTGGCGCCCAAGAAGAAGAAAAAGAAGACAGAAAACAGAGAGGTGGAAGTGTACTTCATTTGGATTGTCAAACCAAAACACGTACCAGTGTACCAAAGACGAACCAGAACGTTTCTAGAACCCAAAAGAGCTGAAGGCTTCACTCCACAGAACAGGAGATCTCGAGACTATCTGACATATAAGATTGGAGTCGTGTCAGTCACTGACCTCTTGTTCAATGAACATTCCGGAATGGATAGGGCAATCACGGAATACGAGTTGAGAGATCACAAATGGACTACGGACAATACCGACTTCAAAGCATGTTTTGTGATGATGGAGGAACTGACAGTGAATCAAAACGAGAGACTGGAGGTGGAAGAGCGTCCGAATCCTCTCCCAGAACCAACTGAAGCAGAAACAGCTGCAATAGAAACAGCGGACGATATTAAAATTGTATTTGCAAGTGACATTGATGAGCCTAATGATGAATACGAAGAAGATGAAGAGGACGACAACGACGAAGTTGGAAACGAAGACAATACACTCAGTCCACTAGCTAGGCAGCTTAGACAACCTGATGGAAGGACGTAATTCAGTTCTCACGACACTTTTCTTCATTTGTTGCAATACGAGATTCATAATTTATTTGAAATCTGCCAACATGAACAAGCAAAAGATGAATAAGATGAACAGAAAGATGTTAAAAGCGAGAAAAACGTTGGCGGACGGCATGTCGTTTGGGAGTGTGTGGATTCGATCACGAACACTGAAACTGAATGTGCTGACCCGAATGAAGAACACACACAACAGGCGAGCATTGTGGCAGCTTGTTTCGGTGCTGTGGGACTGGTACTGGTTGGTGAAAGAAGGAAGGAGAGTCGGGAGTGGCTGCTGGAGAAGACGAGGGAGATTGGAGAGAGGGCAAGCGTGTCGATGGGCGAGGATATGCTGGTGGTGTTTACTGGTGGAATGACGCTCTTCCATTTGATCCCCCCATCGCAGCTGTCCACCCTCCCATCGATTGCGTCACATGTGAAGGCTGGGTTGGTTCTGCTGAAGAGCAGACAAGACCTGCTGACGTTGTCGCTGCGTCCAATCAAGCACGGCGGAGTGACATTCAGCAGATCAGAGCAGGAGGGATGAGAGTGAGCGGAAGTGGGAATGTGTCCCTGACGACGCTCTCTCCTCCCTTCTTCTCCTTCTGTCACTCTCGTCTCTCTCGACTCAGCCACAGCCAAGATCCGCCTTTCGAATGTTTGGGTTGAGCAGATCGCCGACCACACTGTCGCTCTCTTCTCGTTCTCAGCTGGTTCCGCGCCATTCGAACTGTCAGTTTTGAACACGGTCTCACTCACCCAAACAGCAGCCATCTCAATCTCTGGCTCAGCCACCTTCTCCGTCAGGCAATGCTGGTTGATGGAGATGAGACGCAAGTCGAAAAGCGGAGGATGTGTGATTGACTCGTCGACGAGTGGACGTGTTTCAATTGTCGACTCCGATTTCGGTCGCTGCTCGTGTTCAGGCTTAGCTGGCTGCTGTGATTTCACTTCATCTGGCTCGTCTTCTCCAATCAGTCTCCCGAACACATTCTTCTCCAACAACATGGCGAACCACTCAGCATCCACTCCTCCCCTCCCTTCTCCACCTCTCCTCTTCTTCTCTTTCCTCTTCCATCTTCCTCAGGACTCACTGAGTCATTCTCACAACTCGACTGTGTAATTCTCGATCCTCCTCCCTCTCAGCTCCCTCTTCACGTTCTTCACGTCTTTCCTTCACCTTCGCCAATCCGGACAGTTCAAACCGAAGAAGGCCTATGAGAAACGGTAGCGGCCCCCATTCATTCGTCCTCTCTATCTCCCTCTCCATCTCCATCTCTTTCTCTTCTTCCCTCCCACTTTGGGTGTGGGGAGACTTTTGATTGCAACGACTGCTATCTCCCTGCCCAGATGTTCACGTCAGCGCGTCACGAACGTCCGGAACTGCAAAGATTCTTCTTCCACGCCTCGCATGAGATGTTGTCCGAAGCACAGAATCTGCAAACCCAATTGTTCAGAAATTTCAACGATCTTGGCCATGAAACAAACGATCTCTGGCCGAATTCCGACGACTCTCTCATTCCTCCTGTCTCCTTGTCCTTCGTCAGTGATGGTGTTGTGTTTGGAACGAGTTGACAGAAGTTGATGGACACATCGTCGTGTGTGTCGAGAAAGAGGCGCTTTTTTGTCAGTTTGGCGGGAGTCTTCTTGTTATGTCCATCCACGGAGTGAACCAATGATATCCATTCAATCGATGCCGAATCCACTTTGTTCCACCTTTGTGTCGTCGTTTGAAACGATTCCTTCTCATCAATTGCTCGTTCTCAGTTCTAACTTCCTCTTCATTCCTGGATCGTCACGCTCACTAAAATGCAATATTTTGTTATTCCTTTTATGGACATCTATTTCATCTCACTGTCATTGTTTCATTCACTTATTCTCTGACCCATAACGAGCGATTGTCCTCATATTCAGACAGAATGACTAGTTTAGATTCGAAGATTAACACCTCAAATGATTCTCCTTGCCCTGGTATCTCTTCACACTGCTTATCATGTTCTCCAGATTGTGATCCTTTCCTTAGTTGGAGCGAAGAAAAGCATGAATCTGAATCAGAAAAAGCAGTTGTCTTTCGATCTCTTGTTGCAACTGTGAGGCTACAGCCTTCGCTTGATATCTCTCTTGAAACAAAAGCCGTGAAACTTCTCCAAGATGTGACTCCAGATGATCGAGAATCTACAGATGCCTTTCTTACCAGCCTTACGTCGTTCTCTGATGATTCATTGATAGCCTTCATCAAATTCATTGGGATACTCCTTTCTTCAGCCAGTCAGACAATTCCTGTTGCGACAGTAGAGATGATCCATCGTCTGACAAGCTACTGTTCGACACAAGTCCATCTCAGCCTTGTAAAAGCGGATCTGATCCATAAACTCATCACATCTCTCAATGTACTGTCTCTTTCCTTTGCAGAAACAGAAGATATCCACATCAACGTCATGAGAATCATCTGGAACTCTCTCTGGCTCGCAACTCCACTTGGTCTCAGACAACTCGAAATTGAAGATGGCAATAGGAAACAAGCTGTTCACGAGACGGTTCTGAAGCAAGTTCTCATCCCTTCGGAGAAGTATATTTGCCATTTGTGCGTGAACCGCTACAGTCAGTCAGACTGTTTCGTAATTTGTAACTCTCACTGTAACAACCCATTTTTGATTTATTGACATTTTCTCAGTTTTGTAAAACGAAGATAAACAGAATGAGTCCTGAAGTTGTGTGAATGTGTAGTAAGGGGAGTGTGTGTGTGTTAGAAGGGAGCCTCATGATTCTGTAGGCCAAACTTCTTTCCTCTCTGATTCGATTTCGATTCATTCGGTCGGCTCTCCAGGGCCTTGTTATCCCATCTGACGTTCTCCTTAATTTCTTCAAATCGCGAACGAGAGACAACTGATTGAGGTCCATCATTTCCGTAGTTCACATCCAAACCAGCTCGACGAAACGCACCCCTGACGTTCTCCCCAGTAGTAGCTGTTTGAAAGGCACTGAGAAACTGTTGTAAACAACGACCAATCGAGGATGAGCTATCATCAAACTTGAGTCTAGAGAGTTGTCTCTTCATCACTCCGAATGTCACGCAGTCGAGAGGTTGGAGGTAGTGCGTGGCATTCGGAGGGAGGGTGAAGAGGGCGATTCCTGCATTTGTGAGTGTGAGCTCGGCAGCTTCTCCCAGATGCACACTGGAATTGTCGACCAAGAGTAGAGCGGGTGCCTTCGGTTTTCCCAATGCCTTTCGTTGTTCCGCCACGTAGTCGAGTAGCACATTCTCGAGCCAACTGTCAAATTTGTCTTGCGTGAACCCTCCTTTTTCATTGTCTTCCACAACAATCTGATCATCATCCATGATTCCCATCCTCTCGAGATCGTTCTCGTCCATTGGTGCTCGCAGGACGCAGTGGAGAGGAAGAGACTTTCCGTGAAGTGAGATGGCTGCCATCGCTGAGAATCGAGGCACTGTTTGGGGAATGGGATGGTGAAGTGATTTCCCAGAAAGTTCAACAGCCCCAACGACACAATGAGGGAAAACCAAAAAACCCCTCAAATCCAAAGAAATCAGATGTCCTGGAAAAAGTGAAAGAGAATCACAATAGAAGTTGGTGAGGACCAGAACTTGGGTGCGCGTTTCAGTTCTCGAGGAGTTGGAGCCCATTCTTTGTTTTGAACCCATAATCAGTGCATACGCGGATCTGAATCTGAAGATCGAAGATTTCTGTCGATATTTCATCATAATGAATGATCCGATACTCGTTTCTGCGTTGAGTGAATACACTAAGACACAAGTGAACCAAAGTTAGTTTTGGGTTGATCGCCATGGAAGAATGATAAAAAGCGCTAACTATTATTCAAGATGATCATGAACGACAGATGAGACAACAAGGGAAGGCTCAAAGAAAAATAATGAGATGAGTAAAGATAGAAGGAGGTGAAGATCATTATCGTCTGAAAGAGTGATTGATTCTGATTCCAATTGAGTCTTGTGGCTGTTTTGCAGGTTCTCGTAGAAGAACATGATGGGGTGGAGGTAATGTAGCAGATGCAACTGGACAGAGCGAGATCAGATCTTCCGACATGACGATTGAACGATCAGGTTGGAGAGAAGGATTCCTGTACCATGGATGACAGATATCGAAGGTAATCATGCTGCTTAACGCCGAGTGAGGGAGTGACCAGCGATGTCCACGTTGGAATGACAAGGTTTTCCGTCTTCGGAATCTGCAAACTACGTATAAATCCGCGGAAGAAGAGCGGAGAGGTAACAGCGCTGTTCTGCTTCAGAAGGGAGAGGAAGGTCTCGCGTGTGTTGATGCAGACGGTGTCGAGGAGGAGGTCTGTCGTGGCGTTGAGAGTAGATACAGCCTGCGGTGTCCAGAGACGCTGCGAGACTGCGAAGGAATCAAGAACAACAGAGCTGTTGGATGGGAAGAAGGCGGCGTTGAAGTATTCGATGAAGGCGGTGAGAGGGATGGAGTGGTGGTCGGAGATGAGCAGAGCGGTGGGCGAGGGGTGACGTAGGTGGACGGGAAGGGGAGCACACAAACAGCGTGGAGAGGAGGTTTGGAGGGAGGCACTTGGAAATGAACGGAACGAAAGATGAAGTCCCATGCGGCTTGAAGAACGCCATGAACTCTTTGTTGGATCCGAAGGAAAGAGTGATGGCCTCATCGGGATCGACATACGAACACTCCGCCTTCGTCGCCGCAGACGCCCAGAAATTCTCGACCACGACGAGGAACTTAAGGAATGCACAGTGCTTGGCAGTCACTACGAAGCGGAAGAGAGAGAGGAGGATGACGAAGACAGCTGAGCGTGCTCTGCATGTTGCAGAAGCTGTTGGGCGGTCTCTGCTTCAGCTTGATGGCAGTGTTGACTGTGAATGCTCACGAGCTCGTTCCACTTCTCATCGCGAGCGTGTCTCCTCTCTGCGAATTTTGAGTCGCCTGAACAAGATCGAGGTCTCCACCTTGACCGCTTCGCATGCATCAGGGCAGGACGCAGAAGTGTACAACCTGAAGATGCTGTCGAGTGAGGCTTTCGTCGGTCGAAGGGGTGTGACTCAAGAGAGAGTGGGGGATGTCGAGTAAGAACACGTTGAAGATGTGGTTCAGCTCATCGATGTTGTCCTTCATCGTGGAGGTGCGGTTGTTGTGGCTGATCTGGCCTTGAGAGAGGAACGAGCGAGGGACGATCGAGAGAGGGAACATCTGGTTGGAGGCGAAGAGTGGGATGAGCGAGCCAAGCGACACGATGACACGGTGAGCCTTTGGGAACGAGATTGGAAGAGACAGGGCAGACTCGATGCGGCTGACTGAGACAAGAGGGACTGGTGATTGTGTCTTCTGCCGCGGAGCAGATCGGGCGAGAAGGGAATCGTCAGGCTGGACAGTCGACGTGAGCGTGGAGAGGGAAGGGGTGACGTTGATGAAGGAGAAGACCAGCGCGAGGCCGTTCTTGCCGCGGGGCGCTGGATGGTGTGGATGAGAAAGACGCTCTGGCTGACGATGGAGGAGAGGATGAAGACAGACAGCGACGGCCTCGTCTGCGGATAGAGTCGGCACAGAGCAACGCAGAATCGGAGCAGATGGTGGAGCACAGACAAGTCGTACTGAAGCGGCTGCGAGCTGCGCATTGTTGCGAGCGAGCTTTCCATGTCGGGGAGAGCAACGAACGAGAGCGGTGATGGTTTCGTGTTTTGAATGTCGAAGGCCTCAGCGAAACCCTGCTCGAGATTGCCGAACACTCATCCGAGGCATTCGATCCGCTTCATCAGCTCTTCAGCGAGGAGAAGGGGGTTGGACACCGCAAACAGGGACCTCGCAAACTTAGAATAATCGTCGATTCCTCGCAAGGTGTCGAGATGCTGGGTTGTTGGGGTGGCTTCCAGTTGTTCGGTGGAGAGAGAAGGCGGTCGTTCAGCAGAACCAGTTGAAGCTTTGCTTCATCTCGCCTTTTATCGTTCATCCGACGCGGGTAATTGGGCGACGTTCTCGACAGAGTGCTGATGTAGTACTCGCCCACCTTCACGTGCGACAGCGAAGACGTGAACACGAGTCGCGGGTGGGAGAGAGTCGGCGCAGGCGGAAAGATGACCAGCGGGGGATGGAGGAGCGTGCTTGCGATGGTGCCCTGTGTTTTTATGAGGGCTGAAATACGAATGATCACTTGTTCTTTATCTGATTGGTGTGCGACTGGTATTGCATCAACTTCCCGACGGAGAACGTGACGAGTTCTTGTCTGTCCATCTCCCCCCACACGAGCACAAGCGAGTGATTGGAAGTAAAGTGATGTGAAGACATTCCAGCTCTCGCTCCGATTCGAGCAGAGTCTTCTCTCGTCATCATTGTCAGAAAACAAACATTTGGCACGAGCTCTGACATAAACTTACTCGGGGGAACTTCGGAAGTCACAAAGAATACAGAAAGTGCAGAGGGATGAACGGTAGCAGGAAGGCTTCGAACGATCAGATTGGAGAGCACTTCGTCCAACAGAACGAGTCCAATTTCGCGAATTTTCATTCTTTGAGGGGACTTCGAGTTTGAGGATGAAGATTTTCTCTTTCACTGCAAATCAGGCGAGTTGCACTACTTTATGTGTTTCATTTCGGATCTTGTCGGGTTCGCAGCTGCTGACGACGAAAAAAGGACATGTTGGCCAAACAGAAGCAAAATGGCAACGGTGGGTGGAATTGCAGCAGCAATCACGCCAATGGAGATGAGGTTTTATTGATTGGAAGTCGATCATGACGAATAGAAATGGAATAGTGTCATGAAACTGGAGTAAAGGCATCAAAAGGAACCTCCAGATGTTCTCCGTTGCACGTATGAAAAATGTGGAGATGATCACTGCAGTACTCTTCCTCAGTCAATGAGTAATTTGGCCTTGACATTTAACAGAGACATATTCTGATCAATCAGTCAGGGAAGTACCGAGTGAGCAGGGATGATGCGACGGAAGGAGAAGCAACTCGCTAGGACATCGAAGAAGTCGGTAGAGAACGTGAGGAAAATCCCGATGATTCCAGGGACAGATGGGAAGAGTATCGAGGAGTTTCACTCACGGGTGTCGCCTTTCAACAGGACTTTTCCATCATGGCGAGTTTTGGATGAGGAAGGCATCACTAGGAGGGAGATGTTTGGATCATGAGAATGAAGATGAAAATGACGAAGGGAGAATAAATCGACAAGTAATGTGTTGTTGATTCGTCAGAGAAGTTAAATACATGATGTTTGACACATTCTTAATGATTTGAAAGAACGTGAAGATGGAGATCCTCCTGTTCGTCATCTTGAACGACGTCAAATCGACCATTCTGGGTTCTAAGAGCTGTTTTGATTTCGTGTTGAAAGAGAAGGAACGGTAGAACAGAGATAGAGATACCGAACGAGAGAATATACCATGCGACGATGGTTGTAGATTCGATGCAAAGTAAGGGTGACAGACAAATCAGTATTACTCTGATCAATCTGATGCATACTGTCTGACCCAATTCGAAAGGCTTCACACCCTCACTATCACTCTCCACCTCTCCCCACCTTACTCATGACATTCATCCCGCAAGAGTGGAATTTCATACCAAGTTGTTGATGTCAACACGGCGTCTCAAGGAGCAAAGGAAGTAGTACTCACAGCAGCTAACCACTGGTTTGAACACGTTCTCTTCTATCTTTATTTCTCCTTTTCTCCTTTCTTCCATCGATCCCTCTCTCTATTCACTCATTCTTCCTTTTTCACATCGTTTCTTTCTCCTCAGTCAGACGACGTCTTGCTCTCCCATCGCAACCTCAAAGCCTGTCAATCAGCCGTCTAAACCATCTCAAAAAATCCAAACCACAAATTTCACGTTATCAATCGACAAGCAGCAAAAAAGGGAAGAACGATGCAGGTTGAGAAACAATTGGATGGAATGGTTGGATTCGGAATGGTGATGCGAACACTCGTCCAGACAAGATTCTGGAGTGAATGAAAGTGGAATAAAGTGAGCGAACACAGAAGTTATAGGAGGATGGAGACATCTGGATTTCGTTCCAGAGATGGTGTTTTATATTGCCGATTCTTCACAAAACTTCTTTTCATGGAAATACTTATTCGGAAATGGTTAAAAAGAGAGACAAAAATGAATAATACAGAATCGAAGATTCAACTGTTCCCCATTAATCAATTTTCCCTGGTTGATCAACTCATAAAGATTCACCTTCATCTCCTCCCACAGGTGAAAGCGCAAGCTAAGAATTGGAGGAAGAATACCTCATCACAATATCTTTCGATTTTTCCTGGACATTTGAGTTCTTTGGATTTGAGGGGTTTTTTGGCATACCCTGATAAGTGGAGTCTTGTTTTGGCTGATAACCAACCTCATCAGCGTTGATCAGGAGCAGAGGATGAACATTTTTCACCAAAGTTTCGAGGTCTGTCACATATTGTTCGATGTCAGATATTTTTAATGCAGTACGAGAAGATGCCATTGGACAACTAGTATGAAGTGCAATATCCTTTGAATTGTCTCTGATGAAGTCATACGGGAACGATCGGTTGATGTCCAACCGACCTGTCTTTTCGGACGCCCAGTCAAGAATTTGCGATGAAATCCATGGTTGACCATTTAAGCTGTCCTCTCGAATCAGTTTTATCAATTCCTCTTTCTGGTTCCGTGTGAGTATGCTATTTTTCTTCTCCGCAACTGGAACGTAGTAAGAGCCATGCCGAACCTGGGAGACTTGAGAGGTTGTGCACCCAACTATATCGGCGATGAGTTGTCTCGGTATTGTCCCTCCTTTAGTAGTTTTTTCTAGATCGATGAGCTTCTTGATTCCTTCAGCGTACGATGACCATGTCAACCGTAGAATGTGCTCTGCAATGTCGAATGAATCGTTTTTCGGAAAAGTCTGCGACAATTTAGAAAGTAGGCAGCTGTGTGACACACGAGACTGACTTAAGGTTGGAACTTTTTTCATTTTCAAAGAAAAACACAATTCTACAGTTGCTGTAGTGACGTGATGAGTTACAAATTACGAAACAGTCTGACAGACTGTATTCGATCTTCACTGGAAACCAATCCAGGTTTTTTCTGTCACTCCTCACTCATCTCCTCCAAATATCTCCATATTATCAACCAGCAATGGATTTCGTACTGCATATGCCAGTTATTCTCACGATTCCGAGTTGTCTCACTTTCTTCGATGATGATTACTCTATCTGGTCTTTTCTGTTTCTCATCAACAACACCCAGCGGGAATTGAACAACAAAAGGAGAGACATGCAGCAGATGTGGAAGAAAGTGCATCGGATGTTGAGAATGGAGGGAATGGAAGACGTGATGGAAGAAAAGCTGCGAAACGACAAAGACGATGAAGGAGATGGTATTGCTGCCGAATCGATTGAATGGAACAACCGGTTGGGCATGAACCTTCCGTACTAGGAACAGAATTAGATGTGGACAAGAGCCAGTGAATCTTTTGACCTGTTTGTGCCTACTGTTGGACAACAAACGCTCTCTCACTCTCCACACTCACCAGTCTCCCACCCCTCTTCCTCGTTTCTCTCGATTTCAACACCACTCTCTCGCTCTCTTGTGTTTTGATTTGAAGAGTGATTGACCAATGACGAAGGATTGTCGAGCTGATGTGGGACTGACTCGAACACCCTCCACCTCGTTGGACTCACACTCTGATCTTCTTTTTCTTCGTTGGATTGTGGATTTTGATTTGTGAGTGGATGTTCGGTCTGGCGATTGACAGGGCGGATTGGTGTGGGAGTACGTACACCAAATCCATCGACATTCATGCACCGATCTCACTCACCTCTCACCCGAACTCCGTTTGAATGCATTCTCCTCTTCGCCCTCGAACATCTGCAGATGCTGCCAAGCCATTCACTTTCGTCACTCTCTGCCGATTTCACCCTCAGCCGATGTCATCCTCTGCCGATGTCATCCTCTGCCGATGTCACCCTCTGCCGATGTCATCCTCTGCCGATGTCACCCTCTGCCGATGTCACCCTCTGCCAATGTCATCCTCTGCCAATGTCACCCTCTGCCGATGTCATCCTCTGCCGATGTCACCCTCTGCCGATGTCATCCTCTGCCGATGTCACCCTCTGCCGATGTCACCCTCTGCCAATGTCATCCTCTGCCAATGTCACCCTCTGCCGATGTCATCCTCTGCCGATGTCACCCTCTGTCGATTTCACTCTCTGCGAGTCTCCCTCTCTCCTCACACCGACGATGATATCCGTTCGCTCTCTACCCGTCTTTCTCGCAATCGCAAGTTGGCTTGGGTCGGCATGTCCTCCTCCAAAAACCCGTGTCCTACGATAGGACACGGGTTTTTGGCGCTTAATTAGGCGATGAGTGGGTTTTGTTGAATAAGTACAAAGATGATGTGATATCATGTGAATGGTTTTGTTTTTCAACTCAAAATGTGTTTTTAGGTTCATTTTCCATAAATTAGAAGCGAAAACGGTGAAATGTTGACGATCTTTGAAATTAAAGGTATCATGGTCTGATCGAGAACGTGTTCTCTCAAGATACACGAATCTGAGCACTTCTATCACCAAATTGAGAAACATGAAAGAAGGAAACGTGGCTTTGATGAACGTGAGATGATATTCACAACGGTATCAAGCGAGGGAACAGCCTTCACAGATTTTGCATTTCTCCAGGCGCTTCATCACCACACTAGTTGAGTGGGTAGTCATTCTTTGTTCAGCAATCAGTTCCTGGAGGAAGATATGTTGTCTCCTCTGACGGTGCCAAGGAAAGTTACATTTGATCCGACAAAGAGATCCAGCATTCTCAGGTCGATATGTTCTTGTTCATAGCGTTGAATTCATGTGGTACTCATATGGAGCACAGTGATGGGGATGAATATCACTATTGCGAGAGAGTTGAGGAATAGGAGTGTGTTGTAATATTGACGCTAGATCTGAACGAAATGGAGAGGACAAGACAGAGTCAAAGGAAAGGCAAAAGAAGAGATGAAACAAAAAATCGAAAAAGAAGAGAAAGGCAGTGTGGTGGATGAGAAAGGACAAAAGAAGGGTCGGCAGACATAATCCACTTCAGAAGCACATGTCATCGCTTTCTTCGCATTTTCTGCATCTCTCTTCCACCCACTTTGGAAGAAGGCTAGCGAGATCAAAATGAATTCGTCGTTCATCTGATTAGTGAAGAACAACATCGCTCGCATCAACACAGGAAGGACGCGGCCAATATCTCCGACCATAATTGCCAATATAGGCCGAAAAATAACCAGAGCTGACAGGTCCGAGTTGTTCTCTTTGTGAGTTGGAGTTTGAAACGAATTGACAGGCTTCTGTGGGGCTGCCGTGAACACCTTTGTTCGGATCCAAGTTGGAGGGGTTCCAAGCGCGTCAGGAAGTGGAGCACTCATCGTATTGTCTAAAATTAGTGTTTTGTGCATATTTCGTCCATATGAAGCAGAGTGATGAAGGAAGCAGTGATTTTGGAAGAGATCTTGCTGTCTGCGAAGAAATGTCCTCAATACTTGAAATTAATGGTTCTCACACGCATCCTTCATCCAAAGTCATTTGGGACAAATCATCGACGATAAAACGGTTGATGATGAGGTCCAGGCGTATTGAGGATGTGATGGCCTCCGAGACCGTTCAAATGAACAGGAAGACTGAGGCAAATTTGGCCTCGATGTGATGGAGGGAGAGCATCTGGTGGGGAAAGTGAGATGAAGAAACATTGAGAACAGGAATAGGAACTAAATAGTGTCAATGAAGGGGACAAAATCCAGAACGAACTCTTCTCCTTCAACAAACCTCCGCCTTCATTCAAAGCTTCTCCTCTGTTTACCAAGCATCTCTTGCACGTGATTTTGGATGGTACGAAGTTGGCGTTCCACTTATTCGTGGAAGTGGGAGAGTATTGAGTGGTTAAAGAGATATGGGGGTATATGGTGGAAAAAAGAATGTGAACGAGAGAATACCACGATAATGACTGCTATTGAGGGTCGTACAAGAGATGAGTGAGGACGTAGAGATGATTAAACTGAAGTCGGAGATAAGATCTGAGAGAAGCGAGTTAACGTATAAAGGAACGAAATCAAATTAAGGTCATCCAATTTAGAGCCAATAACTACTCAATCAAGACATTCCCACGGAGAGAGATCAACAGAAGGCGAGAAGTCGTCCAACAGTCCCATCAACACCATGCCAGCGACAGTCCTGAAATGAAGAGCAATATGTGAGGATGAGGAAAGAGTGGAGAAATTTAGGGGAATGAACAACATCAGCGAGGCAGGAGGGGAGACGATCCACAGATCGAAAAAGAAGTGATTTCCTCTAAAAACGAAAGGAGCTCGAATAAACGAAGAGAAGGAGGAAATACAAACGAGAAGTTCATCTCCCTCTCCTCACATACTGGACAGCTAAGGAGACTTGTGCTTCCCAAAGATTTTTAAGATCTTGTTCGTTTCCTAGTGGTTCATCATCAGTTCGATGCAAATCATTCAGTCCCATTTGGATTCCTGTTTAGAGAATCTTGAGGAACGTCTTGGAAGAATATTGGTTTTCTGTTCATTTCATTTTGCCATTAATTTCGATCGGTTCAAATTTCATTTGGAACAAGAGTTCTATTCGAAAACTAAGAGGAGTATTTGGTCAAGAGGATGATAATCACAAGAAGAAAGCATATTGGCAGACCGTACTGCCCATATCTCACGTGTTCCTCAGCACGTCAAACATTCAGGATGATGACAAGGTCTAGACGCACAAGATGATCAGAAGAAGTGACAATAGAGAATACAAAGCAAAAAGAGAGCACACTGGTCACTTCAACTCGTCGTATTTCAGTTCAGTTTGATCGTGTCTGACGGAACCTTGATCGTGTGATCCAAGGCCTTGAAAAGAAGTGAGAGGGAAATCAGTGAGAGATAAATAAGAGAAGAGCAGACAATGAACTGAGACTTTAGTATTTTCATGAAAGATATCACTTTTCTCTCTTTGTCCTCATCCCGTGAGAAATATTCTGTGATAACGAGTTTGATTCGCACTGAAATCTGAAATGGAGGAAAGTAGAGAATAGAGCAGAAAAAAGAGCAGACAGATATCTTCTTTATTGAACGAAACCGTTCTGTTCGATCATGTCGATGTCATCCCGAGCCATGATGTCCATTGTCTTTAAAAGAAGAGTGAGATAAAATTGACTCTAACAACTAGAAAAAAAGCGCACAGAGTACCTCTACAAATCAGTCTCCGGAGACACAAGTGCCATTTAGCAGAGTTGAGGGGCGTTCGAGAAAAATGATGGTTTGATAGGACAGATCGGGCCACCATAGGACATGATAGGACAGGACAGGACAATTGTCCTCCCTCGTTTTTATCGTGGAAAAGGAACGCAAATATTGTGAAGGTGTCAAAAAGCTTCAATGTCCTGTAGTTTGAGCCCGAATAAGGATTGTCCTATCGTGTCCTATGGTGGGCTGATCGAACGCTTTTGGACAACTTTCGCGATTCTACTCAAAATAACGTGAAAAAACACTTATAAAATGATTCTGAAACAGAAAATGTGTATTATTGTCTCGAATCTTTCCTCATTTTTCGTTTCAGGTTTTCACTAACAGACAACGCAGGAGACTGGTTCAATTCCTGTCATCAGCACTTTTATCCAGATTGTCCTCATCATTTTGGCTGTCCTATAGGACAGGACAGGTAGGACATGCCGACCCAAGCCAAATCGCAAGTTGACTCCCGTTGTTTGCTGGATACACACACGATCTCCCAAATCAGCGAAGACTCTGTATCGCCTCTGAACGAAATGGACTCAACGAGGCGTGCGGAGGAAGAGACGAACAAACAGGATCGGGAGGAGGCTTATTTGAGAGCGAAAAATGTGATGGATACGAGCGAGGAATGTTGTGTCTTGTTTTAGTGTGGTCATCTCACCGTTTTCTGATTTCTTCATTCTTTTGACCCATAAAGAGTACATCTCGTCTGACTCTGAAAGAATGATTGCTGTGGAAGCAAAACATTCCTCCTCCGCTGATTCTCCTGGCCCTGGTATCTCTTCTTCCTTCTTGCTATTCTTCTACAGATTGTGTTCCTTTCCTGAATTGGGATGAAAGTCGACTTGAGACTGACAACGATAAGACCGTTATCTTTCGGTCTCTCGTTGCCACTCTGAAGTTACAGCCTTCCCTTCCTGACTCTCTGGAATTGAAAGCCGTGAAACTTCTCAAATTTATGCATCCACAGAGCGAACCTTCAGCCGATGCTTTTCTCAGCAGCCTTGGGCGACCCACTGATGAATCGTTGACTAACTTCGTACAATTGATTAGTGTGCTCTTCACTTCAACCAGCCAGGTCATCACCACAGCAGCAATGAAGATGCTCGACAATCTGATCATGTGGTGTTCAGCCCGAGTTCTCTATCTCCTCGTTAAATGTGATCTGATCCCTCAAGTCGTCACATCTCTCAATCTGCAGTCTATGTCATTTATGATGTTAAGTTGTCCTGTCCTCCTCACTTTCTGTCCGTCCTCCTCTTTTTCTTGTCCGATTCTGAAATTGAAAGAAAATTGAAAATTTTGGATCTTTCAGTGATAAAAGTGCATTTTAGGATCGAATTTGGCTTGATTTTGCAAAAAACGTGAAAATCAACGAAGTCGATCCAACAAATCACATTGAGGGTTGATCACGGATCGAATCTTCTCGAATACTTTTGTTTCCGATGAAATGTTGCGAAATACAGAATACGAAAGAAGTTAGAAGGAAGTGGACGGAGTAGTGATGAAACAAGCACTCTTCTTCGCCTTCACACAACTACCTCAGGTTGGGTCGGAACAAATGGAAGAAAATGAGTGAAGATACTGCGGAATTCATCCGGTTAGCGTAGAAAACCCGAGGGAACAGCTTGACGTTGGCGAAATTTGATTTGAAATGAAGTGAGAGATGAAGCAATCGATATATTTAGAATTGAGTGTGTGAATGGGAGTGAACGCGCGATCGTGGAGAGGAGAATGTGCGATCGTGGAGAGCAGGGACGCGCGATCGTGTAGAGGAGAGTGTGAGATCGTGGAGAGAGGACGCGCGATCGTGGAGAGGGAGTGTGCGATCGTGGAGAGCAGGAGTGTGCGATCGTGGAGAGGAGGGAGTGCGATCGTGGAGAGGAGAGTGTGCGATCGTGGAGAGGAGGAGTATGCGATCGTGGAGAGGAGGAGTGTGCGATCGAGTAGAGCAGGGAGTGCGCGATCGTGGAGAGGAGAGTGTGCGATCGTGGAGAGCAGGGACGCGCGATCGTGTAGAGGAGAGTGTGAGATCGTGGAGAGGACGCGCGATCGTGGAGAGGAGGGAGTGTGCGATCGTGGAGAGCAGGGAGTGCGCGATCGTGGAGAGAAAGGACGGAAGATCGTTAAGAGGAGGGAGTATGCGATCGTGGAGAGGAGGGAGTGTGCGATCGTGGAGAGTAGGGAGTGTGCGATCGTGGAGAGGAGGGAGTGCGCGATCGTGGAGAGGAAGTGCGCGATCGTGGAGAGCAGGGGTGTGCGATCGTGGAGAGCAGAGTGTGCGATCGTGGAGAGCAGGGAGTGTGCGATCGTGGAGAGGAGTGCGCGATCGTGGAGAGTGTGCGATCGTGGAGAGAGTGCGCGATCGTGGAGAGGAGTGTGCGATCGTGGAGAGGAGTGTGCGATCGTGGAGAGGGGAGTGCGCGATCGTGGAGAGAGTGCGCGATCGTGGAGAGCAGGGAGTGTGCGATCGTGGAGAGCAGGAGTGTGCGATCGTGGAGAGCAGGGAGTGTGCGATCGTGGAGAGGAGAGTGCGCGATCGTGGACAGGAGAGTGCGCGATCGTGGAGAGCGAGTGTGCGATCGTGGAGAGCAGGGAGTGTGCGATCGTGGAGAGCAGGGAGTGTGCGATCGTGGAGAGTAGGGAGTGTGCGATCGTGGAGAGTAGGGAGTGCGCGATCGTGGAGAGCAGGGAGTGTGCGATCGTGGAGAGCAGAGTGTGCGATCGTGGAGAGAGTGCGCGATCGTGGAGAGAGTGCGCGATCGTGGAAGAGAGTGCGCGATCGTGGAGAGAGAGTGCGCGATCGTGGAGAGAGTGTGCGATCGTGGAGAGGAGTGCGCGATCGTGGAGAGGAGAGTGTGCGATCGTGGAGAGCAGGAGTGTGCGATCGTGGAGAGCAGAGTGCGATCGTGGAGAGCGAAGTGTGCGATCGTGGAGAGTAGAGTGTGCGATCGTGGAGAGCAGAGTGTGCGATCGTGGAGAGCAGAGTGCGCGATCGTGGAGAGCGAGTGTGCGATCGTGGAGAGGAGTGTGCGATCGTGGAGAGCAGGGAGTGTGCGATCGTGGAGAGCAGGGAGTGCGATCGTGGAGAGCAGGAGTGTGCGATCGTGGAGAGCAGGAGTGTGCGATCGTGGAGAGCAGGAGTGTGCGATCGTGGAAGTGCGCGATCGTGGAGAGAGGAGTGTGCGATCGTGGAGAGTAGGGAGTGTGCGATCGTGGAGAGCGAGAGTGTGCGATCGTGGAGAGGAGTGCGCGATCGTGGAGAGAGTGTGCGATCGTGGAGAGGAGTGCGATCGTGGAGAGCAGAGTGTGCGATCGTGGAGAGCGAAGTGCGATCGTGGAGAATGCGCGATCGTGGAGAGAGTGTGCGATCGTGGGGAGTGTGCGATCGTGGAAGCGAGAGTGTGCGATCGTGGAGAGCGAGTGTGCGATCGTGGAGAGCAGAGTGCGCGATCGTGGAGAGGAGTGTGCGATCGTGGAGAGCGAAGTGTGCGATCGTGGAGAGTGTGAGAGTGTGCGATCGTGGAGAGCAGAGTGTGCGATCGTGGAGAGCGAAGTGTGCGATCGTGGAAGTGAGAGTGTGCGATCGTGGAAGCGAGAGTGTGCGATCGTGGAGAGTGTGCGATCGTGGAGAGCAGGAGTGCGCGATCGTGGAAGCAGGAGTGTGCGATCGTGGAAGAGTGTGCGATCGTGGAAGCGAGAGTGTGCGATCGTGGAGAGCAGAGTGTGCGATCGTGGAGAGAGTGTGCGATCGTGGAGAGTGTGCGATCGTGGAAGCGAGAGTGTGCGATCGTGGAGAGCGAGAGTGTGCGATCGTGGAAACGAGAGTGTGCGATCGTGGAGAGAGTGTGCGATCGTGGAAGAGTGCGCGATCGTGGAGAGAGTGTGCGATCGTGGAGAGAGTGCGCGATCGTGGAAGAGTGTGCGATCGTGGAGAGGGGAGTGCGCGATCGTGGGAAGTGTGCGATCGTGGAGAGAGTGCGATCGTGGAGAGAGTGCGCGATCGTGGAGAGTGTGCGATCGTGGAGGCAGGAGTGCGCGATCGTGGAGAGAGTGTGCGATCGTGGAGAGGAGAGTGCGCGATCGTGGGTGCGATCGTGGAGAGGAGAGTGTGCGATCGTGGAGAGAAG